>JAEANM010005968.1:0-19026 GCA_017656035.1 Myanophis thanlyinensis
GAAATCTGCCCCAATCACCACTCTCTCCCCTCTGGGAATACTCTCCATCGCCTCATCTAACTCACTCCAGAATCTATTCTTCTCTTTTAACTCACACCCTACTTGTGGAGCATAACCACTGACTACTTTCAACATTACCCCTTCAATTTCCAACTTCAAACTGATCACTTGTCTGACACTCTTTTCACCTCTAAAACATTCCTCACGACCTCCTCCTTCAGGATCATTCCTACCCCATTTCTCTTCCTATCCTCATCATAATAAAACAGTTTGTATCCCCCTCCAATACTACGAGCTTTGCTACCCTTCCACCTGGTCTCCTGCACACACACTACCTTCCTTCTCTCCATCATGTCTGCCAGCTCTCTTCCTTTCCCTGTCATTGTGCCAATGTTGAGTCCCTATTCTCAGACCTATACTCCTGCCTTTCCTCTTCTCTCTCTGTCTATGAATTCTTCTGCCTCCTCTCCTTCTTTGACCAACAGTAATCCAATTTCTGCCAGCACCCTGTAGTTCAAAAGCACTGGTGGCAGTTGTTGTTAACCTGGGCCTTGACCAATCTGGTATGGAATTACTACTGATGATTCTCATGTTTAAATTTGGCATGCTTTTTCACCGGATGTCCTTCCTGATGCAACCCTCTCTATTTATTTGGGCTTGGGACCGGCACAGAAGTCACTGTTTTGCAACCCCTGTGGCTAAATTAATGGATGAACATTAATATTGTATTTTATTTTCTATTAAATTAAGGGTTATTTAATTTGAATTTGTTGCTATTGTTTTACTGCTTTGAAGACAGTATGATTAATTCCTCACAGCTGTATTCTCCCTCCCCCCCTCTCCCTTTTATTTTCTGGACAAAGATAAAGATCAGGAAGTACAAGATTGAAGTTGTCCTCCGTCCTCAGACCAGAGAAAGCAGTTTAGTAAACAAAGAATTGATGGCAGAAAGATTCAAGGTCAAGAAAAGATCAGCCAATAGTTAGTTAATTCAAAAAGGAGAAAGGCGAAACAGATGTAGGTTTATATGTAGATTTATATAGATTTATGGGAAAATTTCGTAAATGACGAATTTCTTCATATCTGTTCTTAATTACCTTGGATTTGTGCACAGAGCTAAAGGAACCATTTTCTCAACTTTCATGGATGTTCCTGATATGAACTTAAAATTAATCTAAGCTCTCACTACAGATCACAATGTCATCTGCACACATCATTGTCCATGGGGATTCCTGTCTGACCTCATCTGTCAACCTGTCCATCACCATAGCAAACAAGAAGGAACTCTGAGCCAATCCTTGATGTAGCCCCACCTCCACCTTGAACTCCTCTGATTGACCTACAGCACATCTCACTACTGTTGTACTCCTTTTGACTGTTTGGAGATTAATTCAAATATACAGGTAGTCCTCAAATTACGACAGTTCATTTAGTGATCATTCAAAATTACAACAGCAATGAAAACAGTGACATATGACCGTTTTTCACTATGACAATGGTTGCAGCATCCCCATGGTCACATGATCAACAATTGATTCATATTTATGACGGTTGCAGTGTCCCAGGGTCATGTGCTCACCTTTTGCAACCTTCTAACAAACAAAGTCAAGGGGGAAGCCAGATTGAATCAAATCAGGTCAAATCAAATTTTGTCACATACACAGTCATATATGGTACGATATGCAGTGAAATGCGTAGGCAACTGTCCGCGACCATAGATAGTAGAGCAAGAGAATAGTCTAGACAAGATAGGAGAATAAGTTAGGAAATGAGGTAATTTATAGGTATTCCTGTTTAGTCCTGTTGAGTCCTGAGTGTTGTTATGGTTTATGGTTTAGGGTCCATATTGCCTGTAGAAAGAAGCTTCTCCTTAGTTTCTCTGTGTTGGCTTTCAGGGAACGGAAGCACTTTCCTGACCGCATCGTAGTGAACAGTCCATTGTTGGGATGGCTGGGGTCCTTCACTATCTTCCTGGCTGTAGTCCAGCATCATTTGTTGTAGAGGGAGTGCAGTTCAGGGAGTTTGATATGGATGATGCGCTCAGCTGTGCGCACCACCCTCTGTAGAACTCGCCTGTCCTGCATGGTGCTGTTCCCAAACCAGGTTGTGATGTTTCCCATCAGGATGCTTTCTACTGTGCAGGATTAAAAGTTCCTGAGCACTTTGGAAGGCAATCTGAAGTCTCTCAGATGTCTGAGATGGTAGATACATTGCCAGGCCTTTTTCACCACAATGTTGATGTGTCAAGTCCATGTCAGGTTCTGCGAGATGTGGACACTGAGGTATCTGAAGCAGTCTAGTTTCTCCACTGGGCTCTTGTTGATGGCATATGTCCTTTTCTGCTTTGTGCTAAAGTCCACTATCAACTCCTTTGTCTTGCTGATGTTAAGGAGGAGGTTGTTTTTCTGACAGCAGTTCTCCAGATTCTAACCTCTTCTAGATAGGCCATCTTGTTGTTGTCGGAGATCAGGCCCACCACAAATGGTTTTGTCCACAAACTTGATGATGGTGGGGTCGGTAGTGGCCGTGCAGTCATATGTGTATAGGGAGTATACCAGGGGGCTTTTTATTTATTTAACAATTGTGTTACTAACTTAACAACTGCAGTGATTCACTTAACACTTATGGCAAGAAAGGCCATAAAATGGGACAAAATTCACTTAACAACTGTCTTGCTTGGTATCAGAAATGTAGGGTTCAATTATGGTCATAAGTCAAAGACTACCTGTATTGAGACGCCTATGATTATTTCTGTATGTTTATGCAATCTTCCCCTATTACACTCTAACTATTCCTGTCTATGGGAACATTTGCTATTATTTGGGGAAGGGAGAAAACAGAGGCAGTTAGAAGGCCATCTGTCTAAGGGAGAATCAATTAAACAATTAAACATATTGAAATTCTAAAACACCCGTCAGCAAATCTTGGAGGCCTTCCAAAGCCTTGCAAATAATAATGCCAGCAATTCTCCATGCCTCTCCTACACCACCAGTGTATTGCCACAATGAGGGAATTGGGGAAGTGAATGGATGAACTGGGTAAATCATAAAGGAAATGAGAAGCAAGAGGAGGCAAACGTCCCTCCTACAGAAGCATAGACACAAAGCAATAAGAGGTGATTTGCAGGATAACTATAACAGGATTTCCCCATTCGTGGAGAGAGAAATGTCAGAATTGCAAACCTTCCATAGAGGGGCTGTATTGATTTACTAGTGAAATATATATAGTACCTTGATCTGGAAAACTTTGCAGTATAAAATGAGGGCATTTAAAGACATAAGACTTTGTTTAGTAGAGTTCACATTTCATTTCTTAGGTTGTTCCTTAAAGAATTACTGTATACTTTGAGGATAAGTCTCTTGGACACTTGGATTCTATAAAATCCACCAGACTTAGTTTATGCCCTGGGAAGCTCTGACTTTGTCTCTTTCCCAAAAGCTCACCCTGACTTGTCTTTGGTATACAGAACATGGTGTCCCTTCCTGCTTTCCACTGCACAGAGAATGTGGTTGGGAAGAAGGATCTTCTAAAGACAGGGGATGATTTCACTAAGGGCCACATCAGGGTTGTGTTTGACCTTGGGAGGGCTGGGGAGCGCGTGTGCAGCTCCACATCATTCATGTCAGGAATGCCTGAGTGCTCTGCCAGTGAAAACGGGTTCCCGAGCTCCGTTTTCGGCTGCCATGGCTTCCTGCAACCCTCTGCCAGTGAAAACAGAGCTTGGGGAGTGGGGGAGGCGCACGCAGCCCTCACAACCTCCATTTTCAGCTGTGATGGTCTCCTGCAACCCTCTGCCAGGGAAAATGGAGCTGGGGAGGGCTGCATGCATTCAAGCTCCATTTTCCCTGGCAGCGGCTCTGCGGGCCAGTACTTCACTGTTTCTGGGGTGGCCCCATGGGCCAGATCTAAGCATCCCGCAGGCTAATCCAGTCCCCGGGCCTTGAGTTTGATACCCCTGTTCTAAAACAAGGGAGAAAAAAAAGAGAAACAGAAAAAACTGCACGAGTTCCTCTATGCAGAGGAAAGGCAGAAAGGCACTCTTTTATCTCCCCCTGCTCTACAGCTTTTCTTTTCAAATGGTTTACGAAGTCTACAGAGCCATGGAATGCAAAGAATCAGTCCTTATAAGTAGATAACATATTCAGGGACAATGACTGATTCATTGATATGTTTTTTCGAACACTCTAAAAGCACACAGCAGTATCGGTCATCTCCAATGACTGATTGGAGTATTGTCATTGCCAACAATATTCTCTTCTCAGGTAGGACTCAAAATTCAGTTCAGGAGCAAGGGTTACTTTGGGTTCTTCGTTTTTGCTTGTTCCTTCATGGAAGCTGAATGAGATCCTGAAAATCTTTATTTATTTATTTAAATTTCCTATTTCTTAACTGCCCATCTCCCTCAGAGAGAGATGCTGGGCAATATATGAGGTAATCAATATATAAATATGATTTATATTAATGTTAAAATTGATTTTAAGATTAAAACAAATTAAATTAGAAAATATAACATAGCAGTACTCGTGTCCGTTTCTTAGCCGAAGAGCCAGCACTGTCTGATGATGATTCTGTGGTCATGTGGGCCGGCGTGACTAAATGCCAAAGTCGCACAGAGCGCTGTTACCTTCCCACCAAGGTGGTCCCCATTTTTCTACTTGCATTTTTACATGCTTTCAAACTGCTAGATTGGCAGAAGCTGGGGAAAGTAACGGGAGCTCACTCCGTTATGTGGCGCAAGGGATTTGAACTGCTGAACTGCCAACCTTTCTGATTGACAAGCTCAGTGTCTTAACCACTGAGCCACTGCGTCAGTGCAACTCCAACCAAAACCAAGGATGGTAAACTCCTGGATACAGAGGAGCCCACTCACAGCCAGTCCATCTTAGCAGGGTTCAGCTGAAGTCTGTTGTTTTCCATCCAGATCCACACAACCTCCAGGAAAGGACATCCACTGCATCACTCATTTCACCCGAGACAGAGATATAAAGCTGGGTATCATCAGGTGATATATATAAAGAAATTGATGATCTCACCCAGGGGCAGAGACAGCATCTTTGGTACCCCACAAAGGAGGGGATATGAATTAGACTTCTCACTCCCTATTAGGGACTGGCTTGAAGGAAGGAGGTAACTGCACAAAACTGTGCTGTCCACACCCAAATCCCTAAATTGGAGTTAGATACCATGGTTGATGGCATTGAAAACCACTGAGAGATCAAGGGCAGTGAGCCTTCTCCTGGCAGTGATCATCCATGAGTGCAACCAATGCTGTTATGGTCCCAGTAAGGAAGGATTCTCCAGTGTATGAGAAGTTCATGCTGTTCCATAGTTGTTGCATGTGATTGTTAGAATAAATATTACGCTCTGGTTATTACTGTCTAACATAGATTTAATCTAAGCTGTTTGAGCCAGTTTGTATCACAGTGGCGTAGCTGAGTTGTAAAAGGAGTTTGCTACGTGCAGGAAATATTTCCTTTAAAAAGAGTGAAACTATTTTCTGGCAATTTTCAGTGATAGCTTTGGTGAAGGTACACTTCTTAAAAGATGGCCTTGTTGGTAAAGCTGTTCCAGGAGCAACCTATGAAGTTGATTTATCTGGTATCTATAGTTCCTTTTACACCTTGTCGCAAGCATGTAACCAGGCTTTGCAAGAAGGATGAAGAGACAGGATGTATCAATTCCCATGCAGACAGCAAGAGGGCAGGAGACATCTCAAAATATTAGAGTTAGCTTTCTTTAGCTATGCAACCAATTTTTTTCCAACCCTTTTGAGAGGTTTTTTTTTTTCATACAAATGCCTGAAAACTAAGTCGACTAAACCACGAGTTATCACAATTTAAATATGACAGACGTATTGCACCCATATACTGTATCTTTACCAATGCCGTGTATCATCATTTTCAATCATAATAGAACTGGAAGAGACCTTGGGAGATCTTCTAGATCACTCCCCTGCTCAGAAGGAGACCCTATACCAGTGGTGGCAAACCTATGGCATGTATGCCAGAGGTGGTGGCATGCAGAGCCATCTTTGTGTGCACATGTACTATCACCCCAGCTCAGTTCCACCATGTCTCTCCGTTGCATTTCCCTGCAAACGACAAAACAGAAGCTCACGGAGGAGAAAGATCTCACCAGTTGCAGAGCTGCCGATATGCCCATCTCCCATCGGACAGATGATTTTTGGGTGTCTGGAGTGTGTGCGCCTTGCAGTTTTGGTCATGCGTGTTTTGGGCAGCTTGCAGTTTTGAACAGCCAGTGTGAATGTGCATGTCCCTTGAAATTTGGGCACTCAGTGTCCAAAAGGTTCACCATCGCTGCCCTATACCCATTTCAGAGAATTCCTGTATTCTCTTGCAGTATAGTATTTATAACCTCCATTTGCATCCTCCAAATTCTTGTATGTGTTCTTCATTTCATATTTACAGTAATAGGATGGTTGTTATCAGTATAACTATCATATAAGAACATTTTTGTCAATGTTCTGCATGAGACCTGGTAGGGCCATGAAGATTGAAAAGTGAGATAGTGCTGCTCCTTTCACTAAGCCACATATAAAAATTACTATGGAGCAGGAGTGTTTATAAAAGTGTTTCAATTCACCATTTCAACAGCATCCCTGTGATAAGTTGCAACGTTGGCTGTAATCCTAAAATGAAAGGTCACTTTAAAAAAATGAAAATAATTCAATTGATATTTCTTTACCTTGTTTAAAATGTTTTGGCAGTGGGCCATCATTCTCTCCTTTGGCATATTTAAGCAAATAACCTTGTAAAAAGCCTCGGCTGTCTTCAACAGAAATATTCTTCCATTTTATTACGATGGAATCAGAGGTGGTATGTTGTACACTAAAATCAGGTGCTGTTTTGGGACCTGGGTAGGAAACAATCAAATAGTCCTTGAATGTGGAGATGACAGATCCCTTCCCATTCAGAATATCTTTCTCTTCTCACAGGAGCAACTATGCAATATTTCATAACCTTAGCAGTTTTAAGATGGATGGTCTTCTATTCACCCTGCTGGCTGGGGAATTTTGGGAGTTGAAGTCCATCCATCTTAAAGTTACCAAGATTGAGAATCACTGGGCTATAGCGAAGTAAACATGCCTTTTTTCAAACAGAAGGCAATTCTAGGTAGCTACTTAGCTTTTGAATGTAAGGTGAGGAACATTCAAAAGTGGTCAAATCCTGAAACAAAATCACCCATTTTTGTTGTCTATGGAGATTCTCAGTCATGTAAGTCATGGTTGTCCCAAAGGTGCTTTTTCAAAAGGCAACTGGGCTTTCTTTGTTTTTGCTTGAAGACATTTTGCTTCTCTCATCCAAGAAGCTTTTTTTCAGTTCTGAACTTCTTCAGAAGGAGCTTTTTGGATGAGAAGCAAAACATTTTCAAACAAAAACAAAGAAAGTCCAGTTGCCATTTGAAAAAGCACCTTTGGGATACCCATCTTGTTATATTTATTTTCTAAAAATAATACAATTATTGATGCCATTTCATTGTCTATTATCTCAACCTCCTGAATTCTAATGAGCTCCACCCATCTTAAAAGAAAGATTATGATTTATGTTTAGCAGAATTCTGCTCTGCAAGAAAAGTGGGAGTCTAGAGGCAGCTCTTCACTGAAGAGCTCTTCAGCTTTTCTTTGAATCATTTTCAACATGGGGTTGAAAAAAGTCCAAGAGTTGTGCTGTGAGACACGTTTTCTTTCTGGAGTTGTCTTACTCCTAGCTTGGCCTACAGACATTTAAATAACATTTAACATTAAGGACCGGATTTAATGATTTCATTTAGCATTGAGATCATTGCAGTGTTTTTTCAAAAGGCTGGATCCTGTTTATACAATATCTTCTTTTCCCCTTTATTTTCAAGAGAAAACTGTAATTCTTCTAATTGTAACCTATCCTTTAAAAATAAAAGATCTGAGCCAACTAGCTGTATAAACATACTTAAATGCAAGTGTAAAGCTAATATCAGCTGGCTCTTATTTCATATCCTGGCTTTGGTTCAATAATCTCCAGTTTCATTAATGACTACTTTTCTGCCAGCAACTTTCAACAAAAATAATAATAATAATGTGTGCTTACTTAGTTCTTGTATGTAGCCCTTGATATATCCCAGAATTTGATATCCATTTTCTTTGCAGCCAAAGACAGAAAATGTATATCGGACTCCAGGCTGGAAGCCAGCTGCAACATGAAAACAGCATTCATAAATGTTCATTATGGGGCTATAGCTTTCAAATACAGGTATATTTTCATATCAATCAAATGGAAAACAAACTTTTGAATTTGAGGAATGTATCTTTTGCACTAGACATTGAGAAAACTACAACTAACCTAACAAATGGGATCTTTCAAAATAAGACGTTGAACATAAATAAGCTGTAATAGTAACGTTCGTCAAAATAAATCTGGCAGTTTCCTTGGAATCTTTCCTTTATATTTTTATTATTTGTTATTGTTGCATTACTTTTTCCTGGTTACTTCTGAGAAAGGCTTGCATGTCTACATGACTTAACATGTGCTATTGTGACCTTATCAGCAGGCAGCCAGAGCCAGTGGTCCAAAGTTGACTGTGCTAGGGATAGAAAACTGTGTGCTTTAAACTAGCTCCTTGTGCATAGAGAGCACCCCTTGTAATGTGCCAGTTGGCTTCTTATAACACTTACATTGTAAAAAGGTTTCTGCCTTTCTTTGCCCACTGCCCACTTAATTTCAGAAAGAAAGCCGAAGTGCCGCTCTTACCTGATTTGATATTAGCATTTGTCACACTTGAAGAAAACTTTTCCCAGTGAATATCTGTACATGGCTCAGGATAATAACACCACCTCACTACATAGCCGCAAGTCACATTGGAGTCAGGGTGCCAAGCAAAAGAAATACTATCGTCTTTTCCAATTCCCTTTTCTATGGAAATGTCACCTGTTACAAAAGTAAAATCAAAGATCATTCCTTGGAACTATGCACAAGTATAGGACGCTAATTATAACTATAACACAGATATGGCCCATACAAAATACCCTGTAGGTTGCCCCTTTTATATTCTCAAATGTCATTTTGATCTCAATGAACACAAAATAACACAGATCCTTTTTGGGTGATCACACAAATCTTAAGTTCCCTTAGGCAGGGGGATTCATGCAACTTGGATTTAAAAGGGCCATGCACACCCTTACTCGTGTCGGTAGAGGGAGCATAGGACAAAATGTGCGTGATGATGCCATGACACCAATGTGACAGCTTAAGTCCTTGCATCAGATGTTATTTAATTCTGTTGTGTGCATTATGTCATCACTATGCGTATTTCATCACGTTGTCAATATTACAGTTTGCTGTGAATGCGGGTATTATGTTTCATCACACCAGATGTTTAGACTGGTGTTGACATTTTTATCCACCTACTGAATCCTTCTCAAGGACCTAGGATAGGCAGATGTCATTGTTTGATGTTGTTAAAGGTTTCAGTCACAAATGTAAGCTGTCCCAAGTAAAGCTGCCTTTTGCAATTGACTCGTGATGGTTTTGTCAATGCCGTTGGTGTTCAAGCGGTGCTCCAGATGTTTTGGGATTGCACCAAGGCACCTTATTACTATTGGTACCATCTTTGTAGTTTGTGATTTTCTTCAGTTATTTTATTCTGCTGTCTTCAAATAGTACCATGCCCACTATCCAGATTTTTTTTGCCTTTCTTATCAACAGTTGTTAAGTCTGGGGTATTATGTGACAGATGCTTGTCTGTTTAAATTCTACTATCATTATGGCCCTAGCTTCAGTATAATTTTTCTGCTCAGGACAACTCAAAGCAGAAAATTGGATCCACTGATAGACTTTTACATGAAAATGTGTTAAAGTCTACAACACATTACCATAATAAGAATCAGTGACATTCTGGGTTAAAAAATGGAAATACAGTGTTAAACCTGATAAAAATATTTTTCTTTCCCTCAGCTAATGTGTCTCTAAGTACTGGAATATCTTAAGACCAGTGTTTTCAATCCTCACAATTTTAAATGCATGGATTTCAGTTCCCAGAATTCTCTAGCAAGAGGCTGGCTGGGGAATTCTGGAAGCTGAAGTCCCTGCATTTGAAAGTTGCCAAGTTTAAAAACACTGTACTAGACTGCTAAGCCACTTAGCATGAAGTAGCAAATGTGGACTTGAACTGGCATGCTGCAGAGAGAACAGATCTATCCTAAATTTCATTAACAGAGGGATTCAATCAAGATCACATGAGGTACTAATACTGCTCTATAAAGCCTGAGTAAGATCACACCTAGAATACTGCATCCACTTTGGCCACCACGCCAAAAAAAAAAAGATGTTGAGACTCTAGAAAAAGTGCAGAGAAGATCAACAAAGATGATTGGGGGACTGGAGGCTAAACCATATGAAGAATGGTTACAAGAACTGCATGGCTAGTCTAGTGAAGAGAAGGACCAGGGGAGATATGGTAGTAGTGTTCCAATATTTAAGGGGCTGTCACAGAGAAGAGGGGAGTCAACCTATTTTCCAAAGCACCTGAAGGCCAGACAAGGAATAATGGATGGAAACTGATCAAGGAGAGATTCAACCTAGAAATAAGGAGAAATTTTCTGACTGAGAACAATCAACCAATGGAAGAGCTTACCTTCAGAAGTTGTGGCAACTTCATCACTGGAAGCTTTCAGGAAAAGACTGGACTGCCATTGGTCAGAAATGGTGTAGGCTGGATCTCCTACTTGGGCAGGGGGTTGAACTAGATGACCTACAAGGTCCCTTGTAACTCTGTTATTCTGTTACTCCTCAGCAATGGGGTTTAATGCAAAAGCATGCGTTGTTTTTTTTATTCACAGTAATGTTGCAGATGGGAGGTAGAAAGAGAAGCAGACAGAAGCCACGGAAGCAACACAATCAGCAACCTTCACAAGAAGCACTCTGTGGCAATTGCTAGATTTGATTTCAGTTACTTCAGAAGAAATCTAATTTTGCTCCAGGGAGTCATGGCATCTCTTTAAGGTAACCCTACATTAAGCTGCAAGCTTGAGTTTTGTGCTGCTGCTGCTGATGATGATTATTTCCTTGAGAACATTCTCTCTCTCTCTATCATACTCAGAAGATTTAGCATATTTGGAGTTGCTCTTCCTTCCATTTACTGCCTAAATGAATTTAGGCCACTTCAGTTGACAGTGGACTCAAGTTAACAAGAATCCTTTAGTATGGCAAAATAATAACTAATGGCAGGGGCGCTTAAGAAGCCCATCTCTTTTCTGAAAGCAAAACAGAATCAAGGCATAACAGAAGCACCCTTTTCTGTTATGATCTTCATGGGGAATTCTGGGAGTTGAAGTCCAAACATCTTAAAGTCGCCAAGGTTGAGAAACACTGCCTTAAACAGATGGGCTTTTGGCCATGAGCCAACTAGGCAAGGGGTTACCCAACCTCCCACATCTTGTTTACATGAACAGTGCTTCCACATATATACACGTCCCCTTATTCTGGACTTTTGTAGCAGAGAGAGAGATTTTAAGGCCTTCACTATTGCTCACTCAGATCCTCTAGCCTTTGTACTGCCAACTGTGCTGACGGCATTCCTTTCTAAATTCCCTCATAAAGAAACGCAAGCATGTCTCAAGCAAGACACATACAAATACACACAAATGAAGCATTGTCTTCCATAAGCATCTGTAATATTTGCAAAAAAAAAAAAAAGCAGAAAGTCCAGTCTGAAGCAACAGCCAGCGTATTCCTCATCGCTGCTTTTTAGATGAGTCAGCTTCAATGATGGGGATCCATGACTCACGATGTCTCTAGGTTACGTTACGGATAATCCAAAAATGTTCCTTTGTAAGGAACATCAGATGAGGTATAAGAATGGTAAACTGTTCATATCAGTCAGAGCTACAGATTACAAAACCTGGAATAGTAGCTAATGGTTCCCTGGGAAAAAAAGAATCCCCAGCATAATTTACGAGGAAATTCCATAATTTTAAAAACAACACCAGTCTCATCAGGTAAAGTTTATCATTAAAAAGAAGAAAAATCCCATCAGAGTTTTGATTAGTACAAAACCTACTCCAAGGATATTGGTTTACATTCAGGCAGTGGTGAAATTCAATTTTTTTTTACTACCCGTTCTGTGGCCATGGCTACAGGATTAAACATCACCAAGCACAGAATTACCATTACCAACTTCACCAAAGTTACAATGTAATAAGGGGAGAGGCAGTTTCTATGAGCAAGGCAATAAAGATTAGGCTAGAAACAACTGCCTTATTTACAGGATTAACCCTGTAAAGTTAATCTTTACAGGATTAACCCTGCAAAATGGGGGGAAAAAAACCAAAAGGAGATTTCTTCTAATAGAGGAGAAGAAGAGATTTCTTCTTCTCCGAACTGCTTTTATAGAACCGGTGCGAACCGATTGAATTTCACCTCTGCATTCAGGTATATGCCATTCTATTTAACCTGATCCCGTAGTACTAGAATATGAAAATAGAAAATTCCTTCCCTTATCTACCACTCCTCTAACCATCTCTTTGTCTATTGTTTCTTTCTTGGTTAAGTAAATCCACTGAGGGAGAGACTTGTCAGACTGGTTCTTTGTGAAGTGCCAGGTACATATAAATAAATGCTAATAAATCAACTGGCTCTGCTGGTATGTTTTGATCGTAAAATGTGTTTTTAAACATTCTCAGATGCATGCTGTCAGCAAATGGCCATTTCAGGCCATACAAGTTATTTTGGTGGTCTCCTCATCCTACTCCTACTCCTCATCCACATCATCCTCATCCTCTTTCCCATTTTAGTGAATCCTCAAGATTTATTTGAAGTTCTAATAAATAATCTGTGCCAAGATGGATCCCTGAAGACATAACGAATGCTGAATATATGTCCACTAGTACAATTCTTACTTTCAATACTTCTCTACAAAAACTAGAAAAGCATGGCTATTTCCATGTCACCAAGATTTTCTGAGGAAAGCCCTTTTCTTTTGAAGTTCATTCTCCTGGCATAGGAAACACAGTTAAGTAGAACAATGGATAGATTTGGGCGGGTGGGTGTGTCAATCTAGGATGAAGAAAGGGAGATGGTGCAGATAGATTAGCATATATATAGGCCAGTGGTGGAAATCGGTTTTTTTTTTATTACCGGTTCTGTGGACGTGGCTTGGTGGGCATGGCTGGGGGGGTCATGTGACTGGGTGGGCAGTTTCTGTAAGCAGGGCAATAAAGATTAAGCTAGAAACAACACCAGAATGTTTTTTTCCTGCCTTCCTGACAGGATTAACCCTGTGAAGTGGAAAAAAACAAAAGGAGATTTCTTCGGAGAACTGGTTAGAAAACTGCTTAAAAAACTTACTACCGGTTCTAGCGAACTTGCTAGAACCTGCTGAATTTCACCTCTGATATAAGCCTAAAATTTGTTGGTTTACAAGTTTTAAGTAACTTACTTTTGTAAATGTTTGTATGTTAAACTTCAAAATTATAAAACAGAATGGGTGGGAGGAATCTGAGAACCACCACTCTAAATAATAAGAACCATCATTCTTTTTTGAAAAAAGAAAAAAAATGCACCCAAATTTTCCCTAATAACTACACAGCCAGGTCCATGTTCTTTTTTTCTTACAACAGCACATGAGTCATTGGTGTTTGCTTCTTCCATTTTTTTTTAAAAATCACTTTAATTTACATCTTGGAATTTCCACGTTTGACCCAAATTAGTTAACTAAAACTCCTTCACAGGTCAGTAGGCTTCACATGTAGGACCCTTAAACTACAATTTATAGCATCCTTCTATTAAAGAGAGAAAACATGGCTGGAAGAATACAATCCTGACTTGGATAATCAATGATTTATATTCAGAAAATACATACATTTAAGAGATATTAAGAAATATCAGCTTTCTACATATTCCCTAAGATTTTGTTTAAACCTGAACACTTTTCTGTTTAAGCTGTGCATTTTTAAAATAATAAGGGGGACTACAGAAATGTAGTCAGTATTTATTTTAAATAAATAAATACTGTAAAGCTTTGAAGACCTGGCTTTCCCCTCAAGCAGTAGGAGAAGAAAGTAAATAACTAGGGCTTTGTTGTTTTTCATGTTTTAAAAAAGTTTTATAGCTAGTTTTATAGCTTTAGTGTAGTTTTTATGTTGTTTTTACTTTTGATGGGGAGCCACATAGACTTGTTTATAAGATGGGCAGAATAAATAAATAAAATATTACAAATGTCACAGTGGTCAGCTCTATTAATAACTGTTTCTACCCTTTTCCAAAAACAATTTCATTACTAAATAGTGTTCCTGTGAGGAGACTTATATGAAAAGAGGGAAGAATTGGGAGGAAACAAACTTCCTTGAAGCCACTATCCACCATTTCCCGAAATAGTGGACACACACTGAAATTTAGGTGGATGCTGACACTAAAACGCCCATATTTGGATAAGCAAGCTTCAATCTGGTCCCATTAACAAGGCAATAGGATCATGATTCACAAACATTGCTCCTTATTCTGACTTGTTTGAAAGCTTTTATCTGTCATATTCAGGCTCATTAGAAACTCAGTGGAAGTGCAATTAATGGAAGACTTCTTGTTCGCTCAAGAAGAGGCGAACCGTAGGCTGCCAAAAAATTTGTTCAAAATTCAGCTGATAAAAGCAATGTAGGAGCATCTAAATTTTCCTACGTTCTCAGAGCGGGTAAAACATCTCATATTTGTGCCAATCTTCTGCTATTTATAGGATTTTTAATGGAAATTGAAATACTGCAAATATTACCTATGTGGAACCTCTGGTCATGACTGTAATTCATTTCAGAATTTCGGTCGGTACCTGATTTGGTCGTGACTGGAAGCGTGCACATAAAAAATGGCGTGGAAGGCAAAATCAGTCAGAAGGGAAAATTGGCCAGGCTGTGTTTGATTGCCACCTGAGTTTTATTCATGACCAGAGGCGAACAGTTTGCCAAATTTTTTGCCGGCATCCGATATGGTTGTGGTGAGAGGCGTTCGTGACCAGAGGTTCTACTGCATTTTTTTAAATCAGCAAGTTTAAAAAAAAAACATGAAAAGCTAACGTTGTTTTTAAACACAAAGTCTCAATGGACCTTTTCTGCTCATTCCTCCCACAACTTATAAATATCAGTTTCCCCTTTTATTTACCTGTTGGAAGCTCAGCACTATTGATTGAAGAAGGTGGAGAAACTCCCGCCTTATTCTTTGCTTTCACTGTAAATATGTAATCATTCTTCCCAAGATTTATTTTGGTGCAGTTGTGGGATGCAGGAACTGATTTATTCTTTGTGGATTTATCCGGAAGGGTCCAATATACCTCATAAGTCTCTATCAATCCATTGCTTTCAAGAATAGAGAGTGGCTATCCAGAAAAAGATGGTAAACACAGAGAATTATTCCAAGAAAAAGGAGAAAGGAAGTGAGGCAGTAAACAAAGGCCTTGAAAAAAAGTCTGTCAGAAATATCCTTCACTGTTCTCTATTTACAAAGCACTGGGCAAACCATTTCTATGTAATTTTCCCTATCACACAAAGACATACAAATGGGCCAGAAGACAACATTTTTCAGGAAAAGGTCAAAGGAGTCTTGGCACACAAGACTCAAAATGGCTAAGAAAGCCTGAAGCGTGTCTTGTCTGAAGAGATGTTCTACACATGCCAAAATCACAACCATGGCGTTGAAGATGTTTTTACAAAACCATTTCTCCTGTGAAAGGGTTATGTGAAAATCCAAGGAAAGTTCAGTCTTCAGTCAGTTAAATATTGAGCCAGTTTGGTCTAATGGTTAAGGCCCTGGGCTAAAAATCAGGAGACTTGAGTTCTAGTCCTTCTTTAGCCATGGGTGATACTGGGCCAATCATTCTCTCTCAGCCCAACCCACTTCTCAGGGTTGCTGTTGTGGGTAAAAAAGGAAGAAGCAGCAGCATTAGGTATGTTTAAAGCTTTGAGTTACTTCTAAAGTAATAAAGGCGGGGTTTTTTAAAAATCTAATAAAATAAATTTTAAAAAGTGATATTCAAAACACAACTAATGGGAACTTAGACACAAATAACTTAACCTATACCTTCCAAAAGAGGGTAACTGTATCTTCATTAGCATCTTTTTCTCTCCAGATATCAAGCTCTCTTGACGGTTCTAGGAGAAGAACGGTTAATTGTATTAAAGTATTAATTATTAACAGACATATATAACAGGGTACATTTTCTTTAAGATGTTAGACTTTATGTATTGTCCACTTTTTATTCACAGGAATTGTACAGACTGCAACACAGAAGCTTTTTCATAGTTTGGAAAAAATGTATTTGTAGTTACAGAGACAAAGTTTTTCTTATACCATTTAGCTTAAATATATTCTGGATACACCAAATGTTACCTACTACTAGCATTTCAATTAATTAATTGCAAGATAGGTGTAACATATTAGTTGCACAAATTAACATATCAGATGGTCTGAAAATTGTGAAGTTTTGAGTTGTGAGTTTTAATGTTTTCATTTATGTATTAAAGTTTGACTCACAAAGAGGTAAGATAAAATTTTACTAAGCTTTTTAAATGATCGACTATTATTCCCATTTCTGTTTTTGGAAGTTTTTTTTACATAGAATCTATCTGAACCTATCAAACAATAGATCAGTATGACACAACAGTACAGTAAATCTCTGATTTGGAAGAGTTTCTGGTGCTTTATAAAATTTATTTTGGTGGTTATGACCTGTAGGACACAATATGATTATTAAGGATTCACTTCTCAGATTCACAATTTCAGCTCTGATTGTGTGTAGATAATCATGTTCTGTAATTTTACAATGTTTTCGTGTTAATCCCATGTGAAAATCATGCAAAATGAAGAGGCTCCATACCTTGCATGTTTTTGTGCCATGGCAAAGCCAAAAATGGTCAGATGCATAATTATTAGGCTGCACTTGGTGCTTAGAGATATCTGATGGTGCTTTCAGGTGAATCTCATAATCATAGAAAATCATGGGGACTCATATTTAATTTCAATTTTCATTCATAGCCATCAAAAATTCAATACACTTACGGGCTTGCTGAGTTGTATAGGTTTTTTTCGTGCTCCAATCACTCCATTTCCAAAAGAAAGGCTTTGGAGTAGCACAGCGAACTTGGACATTGTATTTTGTGAATGGATGCAATTTGTCCACTAAGATTGTGTAACGTGAATTTTCTGAATCATTCAGCAGCTCATTCTTAAAGAAGAAAACAGGAACACTTCTTTAGGTCAAAGAGTTGATGGTTAGAATTAATATTGCATGGTCCAGATTTTATTTATTGTATTATTACAGTTCTATGCCACCCACCTGACTGGGTGACTCTAGGCAACTTACAGTCATACAACTAAAATACCATATAAAACATGACAACAATAAACAAGAATCATACATTTAAAATTCAGTTAAAATTAAATTAACCAAGATGGAAAGCAGAGTAGGCCCAGGGAACAGGTGGCATCTAATTAATCCATTAAATTAAAGATGCTACTCGCTTAGTGGTCCTCTGGCCAGCTAGAAGACCCAGTCTTCAAGTCATTTTGGAAGTCCCAAAGGGGTGTGAAAAAAAAATAAAAGATTTCTTCTAACAACCGGTTCTCCAAATCTCATAGAAATTTTACTACTGATTCTAGCGAATAGGCTAGAACCTGTTGAATTTCATCTCTGGTGTGTGTGCAGATTTCACTCGGGGACAGGATACTTCAGAGGTTGGTAGAAAAGTTTCTTCTGGACACTTCCAGGCAAAATTCTTTAACCAATGCGGTCTACCATATACTTCTTCTGCCAGAGCAGATATAGCAATAGCAATAGGACTTAAGACTTATATACTGCTTTCCAGAGCTTTCCAGCCCTCTCTAAGCGGTTTTACAGAGTCAGCATATTGCCCCAACAATTTGGGTCCTCATTTTTATCCCACCTTGAAAGGATGGAAGGCTGAGTCAAGGATGGAAGGCATCCGGCAGTCAGCAGAAGTAGCCTGCAGTACTGCACTCAAACCACTGTGCCACCAAGGCTCATCTTATTGGAATGAGCTGGTTCCTTAGATAACCTAGGTCCATGCCATGAAAGGCTATTTATATAATGTGTGCATCACTCTTTTATAAGAATAAACAAATTTAAGGGATTAAAACCCCCGCATAGATCCCTTTCATGTGTGGCATAGCAAGAAAGATCTAATGTTCCTCTGAATGCTATGCAACCAAAGAATGATAGAAAAACAGCCCTCCTAATCAGTATCTGGCAGAAGGCACAGCATTGATGTACCCAATCAACTATCTTTGCAACTATGGATTATTTGCAGGAAGCCAGTAGTCAAATGTTCTTGTACGATGAGCAAACAGACAGGCGGAAGAAAATCAAAGTAAAGGATGAATAACGAGAACTAACATAATGGGAACATTTTTTCTACATTTCATTTTTTTTTCTAGCTGATACATCTTTACCAAGTCCACAAGTGTTACTGAAGGGTTGAAGTCAAGGAAACACTTCCTTGACAACAAACTTGTGCAGCTGTATTTGCTAGACAGCTAATGGTAAAGCTATCTTCACTGTAAAATGAAAGAATTCCATTTTTATGGGCTCACCTTAAAGAGCATTTGGAAGAATGTCAGGGTCAATGCAGCACCGCAGCATTGAGCCTGCTGTTGGAAGTTAATACCCACCCCTCTCCTAGAAAAATTAAAAATATTAAAAGGCAGAGTATTTCCCCTAAAAGAGAAACCTTAAGACAGAAACTCAGCCTCTGCCCCCAGCAGATATTTTGGTTATTTGGAAAACAAAAGACTGAGCTAGCTTTATTTGCAACATAAAAGGCCTTCAGCCACAGGACATTATGGGATTGCCCAACTCGCCACATGGCATAAACAAAAGCTTCAACCAAATTTGGACTTCCGGTTTGGCTTCTTCGCCGGCAGGTCGGAATCCGCGATTGTCCGCGGTTTCGATCTATGCTCTCTTGCTGGAACTCCTTGACCCTCCCTGTAGAGGAGGTAAGAGGAGGTGAAGAGGGGAACTGCCAGAGTCGGGGGG
>JAEANM010005969.1:0-19026 GCA_017656035.1 Myanophis thanlyinensis
TCTCTACTTACAAAATTTTCAAGTTACAAAACAGCTTCCGGAACGAATTAATTTCGTAAGTAGAGGTACCACTGTATCATCTTTTGTCCTTCTGGAGGCATCATATAAAAAAGATTGATATTATGAATAAGGGTTGATAGTCTACAGATATGGAAACAATAAGTACAGTAATTCTGAGTGACTTTTCATACAGTGCTTTTGAAATTCATCTAAAGCATCTATGGGTCAACATTGCTAGGCATTTGCTGACCTTGTGAAAAACTGTAATGGGTCCATTATTTTTGATATAAATATTAAATATAAAAAATACAAAATTTCAATAATTGCATGCTGCAATGTTACGCAAAAGTGTTGTTTATTGCTTATTTCCTTATTGCATGTGTGCAAACCTATCTCACATTTTCCTGTTATTTTTCCTTCCTCACTCTCTGGGGACCTATATATTGTGGCAAGCTCGCTAAAATCAACATTAGATGATGGTTTCTTTGAGGTTTTTGACGGAGAAACAGTCATGAAAACATAGAACACCACCTTTGGTTATGACCCTGGAAATATAAGATGTTCTGTGAAGAAATAAAGTTTCCTCAGGTGCAAAGACTTTTAAAAGGAATTTATCTGATCTCCATTCTCTGCATACCAGCATGGATATGATTACTGAAGCACACAACTCTGGAGGAGTCATTGTGGTTTCTCCTGGCTTCATTTTAAAGAAAGAAAGAAAGAAAATTCCAGCACTGGAAAGAAATGCTAGAAGTTCAGCCATAAGCTGAACATAACCTGCTAGAATTTCTGGAACTAGTTTATGATACATTTAAGGTGGGAATGAAAATGGTGGTAGCCATGATAGCTCAAAGTCAAATCAAATTTTATTTGTCACATACACAGTCATACATGGTACGACATGCAGTGCAATGCGTATGCAACCGCTCACGCATAGATAGTAGAGCAAGAGAATAGTCTAGACAGGATAGGAGAATAAGTAGGATAATAAGTAATAAATAAAGTAATAAATAAATAAGACAGGATAGGTAGTTTATGGAGATTACTGTTTATTTCTATTGAGTCCTGAGTGTTGTTATGGTTTATGGTCCGTATTGCCTGTGGGAAGAAACTTTCCTTAGCCTCTCTGTGTTGGCTTTCAAGGAGCAGAAGCTGAAACAAGCACAATATTAAAAAGGAAGAATATTAAATTAAAGAATATTAAAAATTCATTTGACATATTAAAGTTGCCAGAATGAAAATATAGCAGAATTTTAAAATCTAGAGAAAATGTGACTTCTGATACAGCTATACAGAAGACAAAACCCAAAAGACAGAACAAACAGTATAAAAGTAAAGAGTTTTCTTAAGGAAAGCAGATTTGCAGCACTTTCTAAATCAAAGGGGAAGATGATTTTTTTTTAAAAAAAAATAGAAAATACAAGTTTTTTAAAAATCCATTTTTTTCCTCTGAAGGACTGATAGTATGGCTTTCAGATATTTCTAAAAAAGGCATTATCTTTCCAAATAGTCTTTGTTCAAGCAATTTCCAAAACAAGCTATCGTCAAATTGGCTTATCCCCTATCCTTCTCCTGATAAAGAATAAGTAGATTACCTCCATGACAGCACATATTATACTCCTGAAAAAAAACAACAACCTTACAGTTCTCTTTTTTTGACTTATTATAATCTTGGCTTCAATGAGTATAACTTCCTTCCCTATTACAACAATATAGCCAACTAGGCTTTCTTAGCTGGAGAAGTAAATTACATTGAAACTAGATAATTTCAGAAAAATAGAAAAAATAATTATTCTATACTCATATGTAAATATAGAAAAAAGGGACCCTCATCTGCTC
The DNA here is from genome assembly GCA_017656035.1 of Myanophis thanlyinensis. Lineage (NCBI taxonomy): Eukaryota > Metazoa > Chordata > Lepidosauria > Squamata > Homalopsidae > Myanophis > Myanophis thanlyinensis. Next base: position 1,840 of record JAEANM010005969.1, read on the forward strand.
TTGGAATGCTGTACTGGATCTGCATATACATTTGGACTACTTAAGTGACCTTGTGAACTGAAAAACCATTGTAACAAACTATTTATTAGTTTTGTTTGTAGAAATGCTGAATTGACCCAATTAGGTTGACCAACATCTTGCCAACCTGGATCAGTTCCATTATAATTTCTAAAAGGTCCCATTATGTGTAACTTTTAGTGATTTCCAGGTTTTTAGAAAATATTTTAAATCCATGTGGTATACCAAACTTATTAATGCTAAGGTGGTTGACATAAGTTTCTTCTACATTACTTTTAGTACATAAATACATATCACACACAATTAGAACTTGAAAGGAGAAGGGCTGGGGAACAACTTCCTAGTTTCCTTTCAGTAAGTAAGTTTTACGAAAAGATCATGCCATTATTGCTAAGTATTTTGTAAATTTGAATATGACATAGTCTCAAAATTCCAAATGTGCCCACTACATTCAAAAGAATAGTAATATCTGGTTTATGACAGTAGATACTGATGTACATCTTAACTGGCTACAAATCTCCTTGATATTTATATTGGAGCTTGACATAAAATTTCAGCATGCCCAGTCTTGATTGACAAATGTTTATTAGTTAGATTTAAACATGCTGAAGTATTAAACCTTAATGCATGATCTCTAATGCATCTGATACATATTTTGAGAAGTACTTGGTTTTTATTCTCTTTGTAGAATAAAAGGTTTCCAACTTCAACTTCTCTGAATTTCATTTTCTATGCTCATTCAGTCAGCAAAAGATTGCAGTTCAATAACAGTTGAGAACCAAGATTGAGAACAACATCCTAATGGGAAAAGTACAGGATATTATTTTGTGATATCTAAGGGGAAATAAGTAGAAAGCTGTGTCTGTCTCTCTGTCCACCAAGTATGCTACAGGAAACATTTTAAGCCAATATAAGTTAATGAAATGAAAAGTAAAACAATTCTATTTCATAGTAATTGCAAGTTTCCAGAACCAAATTGCATTTATCTACATAGCATTTTTACTATGTTGAACTCAGCACTGAAATATCAAAGGAGTAAAAAGAACAAGGAAGTGCCTCTTAGCTGATGGAGAAGAATATTGTCTGATGTGGGCCTTGGCTCACAGGAAGACTATGTGCAAAAACTCCTGGGGTGTTCTTGAGGTTTTAGAGAAGACTGAAGGAGAATTCGATTTGAACTTCAAGTATTGCCACACAATGTGGGCAATTTGAATAGGTTGAATCAGTGACATAAGACAGCTATTATGATTAACAAACTGATGAGATGAAGTAACCTCTTTAAAGAGGTTGTTTTTGTTATGCTTATGTGATTTTGGCAATGTTAAGTAACTTTTAAGTTACTTTAGGTTTTATTTCATTTGGTGATTTAGTGGCTACTCAACTCCACAGGATTTGGGGCAGTTGATAAGATTAAAAGCAGTAAAACAACAAGACCATTTAAAAAAGAAAAGTAGCATTGCATATGTTAATTACTCTTAGATTTGGGAATGAAAAGAAGCTTAAGACTTCTGCTTTTGTGTGAACAAATCAGGATGTAATCAAATCTATCAGATGATGCTTTGAAAACTTCCCCTAGCCTAGTTAGTAACAAGATGTGGGAAATAAGATTTTTTTGTGTTAACAGAAATAATTAAATCGATCTCTTAGAGGTGCCCAAAATGCGCCCCCCCTCACCTCTACGGAAAAACAGGCTGCCATCTTTCGATGGATTTCAATGTGGGCATCAGTTAGGAAGCAGGCTTGCCTTTTGTCATCTGGTGCCTTTGTCCACGTTGCCTGGGGACTCCGAGGGTTTTGAGGGGCCAGGCTGGAAGAAGGCTGGGAAAGGGAATCGCTGTTATCAAAAGCATCTGGCAACCGCAGGCAACAGAGTCACGGCCGCGTTTACCGGGCATTGTTTCCATTGTTTTCTGAGGGTGCTGGCAATCAGGCATCCCCACTCGGCAGCTTTCCCTCTTGCGCTGTGGGGCTGCTTTGCCTTTCTGACATCTTTAAGGGGGCAACTCCTCCAGCCGCGTTGGCTGCATCAGTCGCTCTGACCAAAAAACGAAAAACCCCACGCGCGCTCGTGCTGCCATAAAGGTGCCTTCCCTTGCAACAAGGACCTGGCTGCCTTGCATGCCTGCGCACATCCCATTATTAAATGGGGAGGGAGAGGTGTGCCACGTTGAGCACACGGCAGGTTTCCCTCCTCCCAATACAGGCAGGCAGGTGTGTGCGTGTGTGCCCGCGCGTTTTCGGAATGAGACGGGGTCTGTGTGTGTGTGTGTGTGTGTAGAAGAGACGCGGTTCCCTCCATAAGGTTTGTGGCAATTGAACGCCCCCTCCCCCCACCGCCCAGCAGTTTTCCCCGGCGTGCTTTCCCTTTGTGCCTTTAGGACGCCGCTCAGCATTTCGTGGATTTGGGTTAGGCGGCGGGAAAAAAGGTGTGTGTGTGAGCTATGAGGAAAAAAACAACACAACCACCACGCTATAGTATTTCGAAAAACGAAGAAGGCGCGCGTCGCCCTTTGACATTTTTGCCCGAGTTTATTTATTTATTTACTTCTGTGTGTGTGTATGTGTGTGTCATTCTGAGGTACAGAGAAAACCAGCTCTTTTTACGCTGGCTGTACACTACATCCACGTGCATCCCATTTTCGCGCCCCCGCCGCTGTGTGGCGGGTGAATCCCCCATTCGGAGGGTTTTAAAAAGTACGACCTGCCCGCTTCGCCTCCCGCCCCCGATTCAGCACCAGAGGCATATCCGAAAAGCGCATGCGCCCTAAGCCCACTGCCGCGTAGCCCCCATTCTCAGCGCCCTCCCCTGCCTTTCCCTGGGAGCCTATGACGTCAGGCAGGCAGGCAGGCAGAAGGCGGCGCGAGCTCCATCAGGCGGCTGAGGCTACTGGTGCGGCAGGCGGGGGTTGCTTTTCCTTCGTCCGGCTGTGGTGGCGGGAGGCGTAGGAACGCGTCGTGCAGAGAGCGTTCCCCCGGGGGGGTGCAAACGGCATCAACCCCGTGCATCCTCCCCTCTCCATCACTCGGAGAGGCTTGGGAAAGGAAGAGGAGCTGCTTGTCTTCGCCTCTCTCTGGAATCCAGAAGTCCCCCCCCCCTTTTTTTTTTTTTAATTTCCTTCTTTGCCTTCTGTCGGCGTCCTCCCTCCCCCGGCTTCTTTCTGCCTTATGCATCGTTCTTGGAACCTTTGATGCTCGCTGCGATTACCTTGGCTTGTTTTTCACCTAGTGCAGAAGAAGCGGACTGCTGCTGATCATTCAAAAAACCCCTCCCTCAATTTCTTCCCCCCCCTCCTGCATGCAATCTTTCTTTCTCGCTTAAGAAGGGCTGAACCCCCTCCTCTCCTCTCCCCTGCCCAGCCTTTGCCGCTGCTGGGTTTTCTCATCTCCTGGGCTGGGAGGGAGAGAGGAGGAGGGAGAGGGGCTTTTTTCCTGGCCGTCGCGCGCCCCCCTCCCTCTCCCGGTTCTGCTTCAGTGGATGGGGAAAGAATTGAAGACCCTCGGAAGGAGAGAGTGAAGAGGTGGGGACGGTGAGCAGCTAAAAAGAAGAAACAGCAGCTGCAACCGTGCGTCTTTCGTGGACTATCTGGCAACCTGGTTTTATTTTTATTTTTTTAAAAAAAAATATTTTTGCACAAAACATGCTGCCCCACAGAGTAGAAGTGGGGCTGTGGCTGCTTTTACTAGGAATTTTGCACATGCTAATAGGGATCGCCCCTGTTTTTACCCTTGAAGGTGAGTTGAATCCTTCCCCCCCCCTTCTGTACCATGCATTTTACCTTTTTCTGGATTGTTTTACTTGTTGCGTTTGTCTTTTGAAAAAGTAAGCCTCCCTTGACCTCCCCCCTCCCTTTTAATACAACAGTTTTGCCTAAAAAAAAAAAATTGGGATGGGGAAGGGGATTGCCGCTCTAGGAATTCACATATGTTTTCCACTTTGGAGAGAAGGTTGCATTTAAAAAAGAAATCATCTCCCCAAATACAAACCACCTCCAATGTATGAAAGAAGGTGTTGCATATTTTACATTCATTTGCATTTTTGTTTCCTGCTCCTGCCAAACCATTGAGGCTTCTGCAGATTTCTTTTCAGGAACAAATGGTTGTGTGAATAGGTATGATGATAAGTAGGAGTTAGGGTTGTTTTGAGGGAGTGGGACCTGTGCCAAAAAGACCAGGCTATAAAATGAGAATCTACTTAATGAGAGTAATCTTGTCTAAAATGAAATCTGTTCTCAAATGTTGAATGGAGAGAGATCCGCTGGACTCAAATGTTGAATGGAGAGAGATCCGCTGGAATTTCTCCTCCCTGCTGCCAGTGTGTAGCTTTAGAACACAACAAGAGTGAAATAGTGCATTCCAATGAATGTTTATTCAAAAGCAAGTCCCATTGAGTTCAACAGGGTTTTCTTCCAGGTAGTAATGTAGAGGATTATAGCCTTAACACATATTCAACATCCCTCCTGTTTTTTTTTTAAAATATAAAACCTTGTATTTTCTAGATTCGTTGTACATTCTTATTTGTGCCAAGAAGATGCCCCAAGTTCAGCTGTCTTTCTGGCTCCTTGTTGCTCATATCTAACATAAATATTTACTTAGGATATTGCTGCTTCTGTTTTCAGCCAGTCTCATTGAGATTTGGAGCCTGTTTTGCTGGCATTGCGTAGGCCTGAAGCTGGTACCTCAAGTAGATTACACCTCTTCACTGGCAAGGAAGCTGTAAAATGGAAATTAAAGCTCCCCCACAAAATACATTTGGGGATAGAATAATGACAAGGAGAGCCAAGTATTAATGTTTTGTTGATTGTCATAAAGATCTAGCTGTGCATTATAAGAGATGTCTGTGAAGCCGGTGACCTCAAAGGCCTGGATTATACTGGAACCTGGGCTGAGATGTCCCAACTACAAAACCAATAACCTCTATCCTCTTCCCCCAAATTGAAGGAGGGGCTGTATTGTGCTCCTTGCTTATGCCATGGCATATATCAAGAGATAATAAGGTAGTTAGCTGTTAAATCATGCACTGGCAACAATGGTACTTTTTTAAGGAGATGGATAGATGGAATGTAGTGATGGGGAGAAAAAATATTTAGTTGGGAGAGGCAAGATTGAGGGTTTAAGGAAGTGTCTATTTCCTCTAAAGGAGACATGGGAAATCTTAGCCTGAAGGATTGGAAAAGTAACTATGTCTGCCACTGAAATAGTTCTTGCAAAGTATCACCTCTACTGCAAAATTGTTGTAGAGAAGGAATAAATCTCATCCTTTTGCATTGCATCCAATCACATTTGTGTGTGGTTTTTTTGGGGGGACACCAAAGGTAAAATGGTGTGAACGTTGCTAATTCGGGCGGCCATAGAACATAGTGGAGGTTTTTCACATTCAAGAAGAGATTTTGAATATTGAGAGATTCACTCTAGAGAGGTGTAATTTCCTTCATTTAAAACATGGCTTCCTGCCTTCCAAAAGATTTATGTGCTGTATTTGGGGCACGGTGTATCTTCTTTTACATGTAACATTTAAAGAAGCTTCTTTATAGAAGAGGAATTTTGAAGATAGGTAAGAGTTGTTTACCACTGGGTAGGCAGAAGGGTGGGTAAAACAGGTGGTGTCTGATGGTGTATTTCAGGATATCTTGCAATCAAGCCAAAAGTGAATGACCTGTTATTACAGCATGAAATCTAAAATTCAACTGTTTTTTTTTAAACTCTCCTGCTTCTTTTGCCTTTTCTGAATTGACGAGGTCAATTTTTTATTTCCAACTTCTCTCTGGAAGCTGCAAGCTGCTGGACTACTCTGCATTTTGCCAAATCTCCTTGGATGGCTGTTCATTCTTTGGTGCTTAATTTTCAGACAGGGATCACTGAAGCAAGAACTTAGTCCTGGAAATATTCTTTTCATTTTCCTTACCCCATCCTGACTTCATGAAATATGCAATGTATTGAGTGATTTTTTCTTCCTCCTTCAGCTTTGAATAAATAGCTGATGCATAGGGATTAGGTGAAAAGACTGTAAGAACAAAGACAATGCAATTGAGGCAATTTTAAAGGATTTGTTTCTTTGCAAGGTGTGGCATTCAGACATGGGAAAACTTCATGGAGCTTTTGGGGAGGGGTACTCCATCCTGTACTAGAACTGCCATAGCTCCCTGTGAATATTTATTGTGGTTTCTCTGGCCCCTATTTGTTTTGGACTGGTCTGCGTAGGAAAAACGCTTCTGGTTTGCGAAAAGCAGAAAGACTTTTATTGCAGAATCTAACTAGCTTGCCTTTTCACCAAGTTTGAAAACCCATATTTTACAAGTGCCCCATGGGCCCAGATCAGTGGCTCTCCTGATCTAGTAGTGGTTCCCCTTGAAAATAGAACCTGTCTTAATACCAGTCTGAGAACTTTCTCAGTTCTGATATAAAAAAAAATCTTTCATCAGGGACTAAGTCTTGAATTGCATGTGTAAACATGTTTTCTACCACTGACATATTGGATCTCTTGCATTAATCTTTGAAATTAAGTGATGGTTGATGGACTTGTGAAAATGAGAGGGCAGATAATATGGTACCCAAAACTTACTGCTGCTCTTTCTCATGTTCTCATCTCCCACTTATTAAACAACTTCCCCACGTTGCTACTTGATAGATCTGGATCTGGATCAACACTTCTTTGTAACACAAGTCAGATCACTTTAAAAATGCATGTAATAGGATTTTCCAGTGGTCATTACCCTACAGTGAGTTTTATTTTGTATTTGGAGGTTGATTTATTTGTTAAACTATTCCTGTTAAGTCTTTGCTTTATGGTTTTTGATCTCTATTACTACAAACTTGAAATGGGAGTTTAACAAGGAATTAATACGGTGTTTCCAGAGTCCATTTAGATTACCCAAAACTGGGTAAAATTGGTTTTTTACCTAATTGCAATAGGAACTTTAAAATTAATTTGAATTGTTTTGTGGGAAAGAAGCCTTCTGAACACTAAAGTAAAATTGATGTGTTATTCTAATTTCAGACCAAAGCTGCTGCTGCCCTAACATTTTATATAACATGTTAGGATAGGGGTGTGTATGTGTATATTATGCATGAGCCAAGAAAAATTACTGAGTGCTACATGTAAGCACTTGCACGTTTTTTGGGCCCTATCTCTACTACCTCTTCTGAAAGAAAGCAGGACTGGTTTGTTGTTTTGAGGACATCATACTGTATGCTGAGTTACTGAACTGGAAGTTTCACATTTAATGACTATTCAAAGTCATTAGAATGCATGGAAGTTCTGATATTAGCAGTAGGTCACTAGTAGCCTGGTGATTCACTGAGACACTGAAACTATTTTGTAATACAAAGGATTGTGTATGAGCATATCAATGGTCTGGTTTACTCAACCAGCATCAAAAGTGATTTCTTCATAGACTGTACCACCTCAAAATATCAATAGGGGAGTTATATGAGTGATATTCCCAGATAGTAAACTATAGAAAAAAAATTAAAGAGAAGGATTTTAGTGATTTTTGGTATGTGATTCCCCACCCCCCACCCCAATGTCTTCCACAAGCAATTCTCATCACAGGCACTTGCAACAATAGAGTTCAGGAAGAGATATATCGTTTAGTTGCTGTACATGTATAGTTTAGATTGAGTAGGACAAACAGTTGCTTTTTCTCTCAGTTTTTGATAATTCACAGTAAAATCTCAGAGTGCATTTAAGTTATGTTGTATCCTTCCTCTGACAGCCTTTAGCAAACCAGTAAAGTACATGATAGAGAGAATAACTAGCTTCTGATCACTAATCAGTATTATGGGTATGTGGAGATTTGTACTAAGATCATCTTCATTTTGGCCCAGTGCTAACTGCTACATCATAGCAGATGACCCTTTCCTCAGTCTCATAAAGAAAATATGGACCATGCTGGCTTTGAATTCTGAGAATTGTCTCAAAACATGGAGGACATTCCTATATCTGACTTTAAGAATTTACCTTATCCCTCCTAATTCTGACACCAGCCTGATCTCTGCATTTTGAGATGAGCTCTGGTGGTGGTGGTGAATTGCTAGACATACAGTAGAATGAAATAAGAGGCCCTTACTTTAGGCCTGGTGCGCTGGCCTAATATTTAAGGTTAAAACCAGAGGTCCTTATTTCTCTTGTCAGATAAACAAGTTTAATAAGAATGAAATCTGACAATATAAGGAAGGTCTGAAATCCATAGAGTGGGCAAGGATTTCTTCATGATTGGCATTGACATAATCATTGAGGAAAACAGCACAATATCTGAATCTGAATGACATCAGAAAGTAGTCAGATTATTGCATGGACATTTAATCTTACTGTATTTACCCAAAACCAAGACTTATTTTCTCTCTCTGAATAACTTTGATTTGCTGATAATGTGGTACAGCTAAGGAGCCAGACCATTTCCCCCATTGCATTTTAATGTTCAGGGGAAATAAAGTAGATAAAAAGAATATGAAAATATATCTACATGTGATTTCTTAAATGTGGACTCTGAAGTCATGTGAACACTATTTCTTCATAAAGGCATTTACAGTATCGAGCTGTTGTGAAAGGTTTCAGTTGGGACAGGATGGTAGGAGAAAATGTTAGGAAAAATTAATGCAACCCAGTTATATGAATGGCAGATTTTATTGGGAGGGAGTTATTTTTTGATAATTGTAATTGGGGTTTGATCCATGCTAAACCTTTGTTAAGGAATGTTACTATAATAGACTGGGGTCCATGGTAGGCAATATGTGCCTTAAGATGTGGGGATCTTTGATCAGCATAATAGTATGAAGATATGTATGTATGCTTTCATTGGGAAGGCCTGGGATATGTTTGCATCCAGGAATCATCTTTCCTGAGGTTTAATGGAATGATCAGGATGCTAATTATTGTATCAGAATATAGTTGAGAATACCAACAGTTGGGGAATTTGCCAGGCTGTAATCAGATGTATGTGAGAGATCATCCCCCCCTCCCCCCCAAAAAAAAGTTTCAAAGAAGATTTGGAGGGTGTGTGCCAGGAGGTTGAGGGAAAAGAATAGATTTTCCACCATATTTAAATAAAAATGCTGTAATCAAAATTGATAATAACATAACCACAATTAACATATAATGAGCTGCAATGAAAAATTGAGACATTTTTCATTGAACAGCAATGAAAAATGGAGAAAGAAGATTGGAATTCAGAAAGAAGATAACAAGCTGCCTTACCCTTGCTTATTAATTTTGTCCCTGTTATGCTCCAAAGAACTGCAACAACCTGGATCAAATAAAACATCATTTTCTAACCTGGCACTGTTTATGCGTACAGATAGGCCTTGATTTACAAGAGTTCATTTAGTGACCGTTGGAAGTTACAATGGCACTGAAAAAGTGACTTATCACCATATTTCACACTTATGACCATTGCATCCACCCCCATGGTCATGTGATTTATGTTTGGATGCTTGACAACATTCATATTTATGACGGTTGCAGTGTCCCAGGATCATGTGATTATTTTTTGTGAACTTATGACAAGCAAAGTCAATGTGGAAGCCAGATTCACTTAACAACCATGTTACTAATTTAACAACTGCAGTGATGCATTTAACAGATGTGGCCAGAAAAGTTGTTAAATGGGCAAAACTTGCTTAACAAATGTTTCACTTAGCAACATAAATTTTGGGCTTAGTTGTGGTCGTAGGTTGAAGACTACCTGTACTGTGTCTGGGACTTGCTGAGTACTAGTACATCTCCAGAACCTAGGCAAGGGTGGGAATTGGGATTTTAGAGGTAGGTTGCCGCACCCCTTGAATACAGTGAAGACACAGAAAATGACAAGCTGGAGATGTGGCTACTAATACTGTTGCATTGTTCTATTACAGGATGCTTGATTTAAGCATAATTTGAAGGGTATGCTTAAATAACAAGGCAGTCTCTTCCTACTCTGTTCTGAACAGAGTGGGAAACCTTAATTTTCATGTTGCTTCAAAGAGCCACTCATGGATTCAAGAAACAAGTTTGGAGATTCTCCATTTGTCCTTTGGACACTGCACAAGGGATTCTTCTTTCCTCTCCAATCTCTCGGAGCTCTTCACTCCATTCTCCCCCCAAACTTTTACAGCGTTCAGTTGTATTGTAGATGCAAGTTGCAGCATTGTAAAATGTGGGCTAGAGGTGATGTGCCTTGCCACACTAGATTATTTTGGAATTCTGTGTCAGAAGAAATGGACAACTGTCACTTGTGCTAGGATGCTTGATTATGTTGCTTCCACTGGCTCTGATCAATTCAGCAAAGCGTAAGATGACTGATTATTGTTTTGCCCTGATTTTAATAATCCTTTTTTCATAGTTGCCTGAGAGTCCAGGCAATAAATGAGTGTTGGATGGATTTGTATTTTGCAAACCTTAAGAGTTGATCAAAAGGAATTTGCTTTATCTCTTTCTTTGTTATTAAGAGATCAGTCTTATCCATAAAACACTATTCAGAATCATATAACTACTTATGGAAAATGCCAATGAAGATAATCTCTTAATAACAAAGAAAGAGATAAGGCAAGTTCCTTTTGATTCATTTAAGTCTGCATTATAATGGGAGAGCAGCAATTAATCCTTGATCAGAGTTGAAGATATTTTAGATACCCAGTTGTTAATAAACTTGATCTGTTGGTCTGGCATATTTAAATATTTATTGACCATTTTGCATAGAAGGCGTCTAGTATTTGATACTCTACAAGTCCATTCTAGGATAGTCTTTAATTGTGAAATTACTTGGCTTAAAGGCAGTTGATTTTAGTGGCACTTTTAAGCTTCCCATTTCCAGGCCAGTACCAATTTAATTTTTGTAGGCCATGGATCACCAACTCAGTAACAGGGATTATTATTTTCCCTTCCTATTTCAACTGATGGCAACTTGTCAAGAATAGCATGCGGCTAGATAGCACTTAGATTTTAAAGATACACAAGTATAACATTATTTTAGTTAAGCGAAGGGCAAAAGAGGCTTATTTAGCCTTGTAGAGAGGAAATGTGTTCCAAAGGGCAATTCTTTCCATAAAGCTTACTAAATAAGCTTTTGATCATCCCTCTGTTTTTTGGCTAAGGATGCTCAACAGAAAAGAGATTGTCTCCTTTCCCTATGTATTACTCAAGAAGAAAGACAGAATGCTTCTAGACAGTGTCTCTGCACAGCTTCACCCAAGCCATAATTCAGTATCAAATTAGCATTCCTTTTGTCTAGTTGAGAATGGACACAAGCAAGGAGAGAGTGATTTGTATAATTCATGTGTCAGTTATATGCTGAACTCTTAGATATACCTTGGCATAGCACATCCATTTTTTTGTGCAATCAGACTGCACAATGCAACTGTAATTCCCATGAAGCAGCAGACCGATCATTCTAGAATTGGGCAGAATCCAGCTGAGTGTCTGGGAATTCACAGTTTCCGGCACAAATGGCCAGGCACGTGGACTGGAACTCCTTTAAAAAGTTTTCTGCATGTTTCAACCTCTAGAGAGCTCGCATGGAGTGATTTGGACCAAGTCTTTTTTTTTTCCAGAGCCTTTTAATTCAGTGCAGATGTGAGCTGTGCCAAACCACATACCCCAAGAAGAAATGGTACAATATTTTTGCCATTCTGCTTCATGGAATGGTTACATTGCTTGCTTGCTTCCTCATAGAGAAACAGCTAAGACAAAGTCTTTGAATTCTTCCTAGCAAAGGGCTCCCAAATTATTATCCAAACTAGGTGACCTCATCACTGCTAGTCTGATGATTACCTAGTTTGACTAATGAAACGTCTGCAAGAAAACAAGCAAGCTCAGAGAGCACCAAGGACCCCTCAGTTGGAACTCCTCTGCTTCTGGACTGGAGTATCTTTCTAGATGTAGGTCATCAGGGAGTCATAAAGTGAGAAAGAAGTTTTCTCCAACCTGGTGTTCCATTAATACATTAGACTGCACTACAAGGATTGGGAATTAAATCAGCTGTGGTCCAGGAGATGTGGAAGACACAAGATTGAAGAAGTTGCAAAGGTGCTTTTTCAAGAGGCAACTGGACGTTCTGTTTGTTCTTTGAAGACATTTCACTTCTCATCCAAGAAGCTTCTTCAGCTCAGCTTTCAGTGTATGAGAGTTCATGACTTCTCTTTGCCTAGGCCTGTGTTGCTTGCTTCTGTTCCTGTGCTGTGTTTCCATTTGCTATTTCTTCTTCTCTCTTACCATGTTGAAAAAGCCTACATGGGTATTGTATACATGCATTATGTTTTATATTACACAAAGAAGTTTCTTCTATTTAATTGAATCCTGCTGAATTATTTTGTGTGTGCTTGCTGGATGTGCTGCATCAAACTGTGACAGACTTGGATGACTGAGAATCTCCATAGACAAGATTGAAGAAGCTGCAGTAATGTCTTGCATTTTGTGGTGAGATGCCTTGCAAATTTTGAATCAAATCCATCAATTCGGCATCAGACATTTGCTTTGTTTTCTACAATTGCATCCCAAGAATTCCAAGCTCCCAAGAAAGGCAATAAAAGGGTGTTTTGTACGTTTGAATGTGTGTGAAAGATACTTTTTAATTGATGTGGCATGTCTTTATCTGAATACAAAATGCTAAAATCAGAATAGCAGAACTATCCTTGCATATTGCAGACTCGTCATATTAAAGGTAGGTTGAAAAGTCAGATACTGATTTTTGTATGTTGCATATTACGTGATGAGTTCTGCCTTTGTCCCTCAGGACCAGACGACACATAATATTAAGCAGCAGTCTTTCAAGCCATGCTTAGAACAAACTACTATCTGTTTTTACAAAGAAGTGACAGGTGGAACTGCTAGAATCCAGACAGTCCTAGACACTTTGCATATGGAAAATTTCCCTTTTTAAACCTGTAAAATTCTGCTTTTAAGCCCTGTAGACAAAACTGAGTTAGATGAATTTGTATTCTGCTAAAGCATATGGGAGGGTTCTAGATTTCACTTCTTTTTTATTACCTTATTTTCCACTGTTAATCTTTTTTGAAAATTCCCTCTTATGACTTCTGTTTATGCTGAAAGGTATTATTGATAATATATTCTAGGCAAATGACAACTGGCACAAAAATGGGTAGAATAAAATTATAACCCCCTCCCCCCAAAGCACTGTGGTCCTAATCTGAAAAGGCGCTATCTCTATAAAACAATAATTTTCCAATTCCAAGTATGTTTCAGTATTTAATGCTTTAAATGCTTTTTTGGTGGCTTTATGATGGTATATATAAATCTCCTTTACTTTTGTCCTCAGAAAAAGGACTTGTTAAAGTTGTTTAGGCTAAAAGCTGATTTAAAAAATTGCTACTGAGTTTGTTCTCATAGCTGTGTTTTTATATATTTATTTGTTTGTTTTTTGTTTGTTACATTTATTTGCTGCCTATCTCGCTGTTGGGCTACTCTAGACAGTTACGACAATTAACAAATAATTTATATGAATGGAGAAATGGGAGCTCATTACAAATGGACTGTGGTTTAGATTCTTGTAGAGGTGAACAAAAGAGAGAAAAAATTGCAGTAAGTGGATCCTATTTTTTGACATGTTTTTGCAGTGGTCTTTAAGAGAACACTGCAGTCATAAAACAAATCCATTTCCCCCAATGGATGTTTTTTTTCTGGAAACTGGAACTTAATGTGGGACAGGGCAAAAAAGTTGCAAATTGTAATCATATGACCACAGGGCATTGCAAACAGCTGTAAAGGTGAGCTGATTGCCACACACCCAAAATTGCGATCGCGCGTTTGTGCAAGGGTATGTGACCCCATTGTAACTTTGAAAAGGGGTTGTAAGAAACCCTTGGGAGGTCTGTTGTAATTTAAAATGGTCGTTGTTAAGCGACTGGTCATAAGTTGAGGATTACTTGTGCCTGTGTATCTGAGAGAGAGACTTTGAAGTCTCATATTCATGTTATTCTTTCTCTAAATCTTCTAATTCGTTTGTAGATTCTGTGCACTATGTTGACAAGATAAATGGATTGCAATGATTATTACAATTTAAGCCAATCCCCCAGGCTTGTTTGGTGGAAAGATTAACTCAGCCCTAATGATTATGATAGAGATAAATTCTAAGAAATATATCACAATAAAGATGGGTACATGCTTTGGGAATTTATTCTTCCTTTAAACCCCAGGAATTCTGGGAATTGTATCTTAAAAATAGCTGTTTGTTTATGGACTCTCCTTTGGAGATGGTAGAATATTGAATATCAACTGCTGCAAAGCAAGAGCAACTGAATGTTGTTGCCTCCAAGACTTCCGTGAGCATCCCAGAATATTAAGATATTGTGCTGTTTTTAAAGTTTTGTTAGCTTACTGGTTGTTATTGTTTTTTGGTATTATGCCATCTTGAAATCTTTTCAGAGAGTTCTAGTTTAAAATAAAACCATAGATGCCAAAAATATTTATACATTTTTTTCAAGGAAAGATTCAATAATTTAAATTGTCTTCAAATAATTTACTTTTATGAGGGGAGAATCTTCGATTTACTCTGTGAATATCAAAGAAAGCAGATGAATATTAAAAACAAAGTAGATGAATCTTTCTTTTAGTGGGAGTTTAAGAGTTCATCTTAAATGCAGGGTCATTTTCCCTCTTGATAAATCTGGTTGTCAAATAAAATATCGGTCTCAATGGAATATTGATATGATTGAGTCAAGTTCTTGTCTTTTTCATAATTTATAATCCTTTCTAGGGATTACAATTTGTAGGCATATGGGCATGTGAGGGAGGAAGAAACACAGCACAGCATTAGTTCTAGATTTGAAGTTGCTCCAGGAAGATAGTCTCTTAGTACACAGACTTGGTTGTTCCATCCTTTCAATTTCTCTGCCCCATTTCCTCTAGCAAGTTCTCTTTCTCTTTGCATGTCCTTAAGAAAAGATTGTAACCAGCCCTGCAAATTTGTTTTTAGAAGATGGATTTAAGTCATTACTCTGTTCATTACAAGATGAAGGCTACGGGAATTGAGTATTTACAGAGTAGTTAAGGAACCAGGCTAGAAAGAAGACTTGAGTTCTAGTCCTACCTTAGGCCTTGAGAGCCAGCTAGGTGTCTTTGGCCACTCACTACCTCAGTCCAAACCACCTCACAGGATTGTTGTTGTGGGGAAAATAGGAGGAGGAAGGAATATTCGATACCTTCACCATCCTGAGTTATTTCTAAAAAGAGTAAAATCAGAGTTTAAAAAAATCTAAAATAAAATAAGGCAAGCAACCAAATAATTACTAAAAGTTCTAACCAGACTATCCTTATAAATCTGAAAAAAAAAAGATATAGATTGGGAGAGGTCAATCGACTTGCCAATATGAAAGAAAGGAGACTTAGCAGAGTGTGCAAACTATTGCACAATAACCTTAATTTCACATGCTAGTAAAATATTGCGTACGATGATCCAATATTGATTAGTGCCTTACATGGAATAGGAAATATGAAATGTTCAAGCTGGTTTTAGAAAAGGCTAAAAAACGAGATAAATAAAGAATACCAAAAAGAAGTCATATATGCTTGGTTGACTATGGAAGAGCTTTTGGTTTGTGTTGATCATGTCAGGCTGTGGAATGTTTTTATAAAAAACTGGATTCCTGGAATATGTAATTTGTCCTCATGCAAAATGCATGATAGGAAGCTATATGCAGGATAGGAAGCTAAATGCAGGATAGGAAGCTATATTCCAGACAGAACAATGTTCCAGGTTGGCAATGCAATGAACAGCAAGCTCTGTAATCAAAGTCAAGGATAGCAGTAGGAAAAAAATGACTAAAATATAGCTAAAAATAATGGGTACTCAGTCAGACTTAGAATTGATAATAACAACATGAAAATGGTAAACAGATTCTTTTGGGATCAACTATCAATACTAAAAGAACCAGCAATCAACAAATACACCACGGATCAATACTTGGTGCCTTTCCCTGCGATACTCAGCAGATGTAAGAATCAGACTTTGAAGAAGTAGAGTAGGAAGAGCATCAATCCTTTTAAACGTTGGTGTTGGAGAAGACTTTTGACAATACTACAGTTAGCTGAGAAAGCAAAACAATGAAAACATAGAACAAGCCATTCCAACGTTCTCACTTGAGAGGCATAAATGGACCAAGTTCAGATCATCGTATTTTGGGCACATTGTATGAAGACACAACTCCCTTGAGAAGTTGATAATGCTGGGAAAAGTAGAAGGAAAGAGAACAGGATGACCAGCCTTAGAATGGATTGACTTGATTAAGGGAGGGAGCCATGGAGATGACCTTGGAGAAACTATTCTGAAACTCTTTCAACACATTATATGCAAAAACAAGTTTTGAGCCCAGAAACGTGGAAAGTATTAGGAAGAGACTCAAACAGACTCCTCCCTGACTCCTTAGAGTAGGAGAGGCAAAAAAGGGAAAACACCGGCTTGCAGGATTCTGTTACAATAGCCCAGGGGTCTCCAATCTTGGCAACTTGAAGACTTGTGGACTTCAACTCCCAGAATTCCAGCAAAGCTGGCTGAGGAATTCTGGGAATTGAAGTCCAAAAGTCTTCAAGTTGCCAAGATTGGAGACCCCTGCATTAGAAGATAGGATGCTCAGAGGAAAGCAAAAAACCCACCAAACATTATTTAGAAGAATGATTCCCCCCCCCCTTTTAAATATTTACCTCCTTACAGAGAGCACCAAGGACCTCTCACTTCAACCCTGAGCTACAAATATTTCCCATTTTTCCAGGCCTCGCCTGACCAACAGTTGGTTATGAAGATTTTCTTGTTTTTCTGTAGTCCGGTAGCTTGCATGTGGCTTGCAAGACTAAAAGACATTAAACAGTCACCCCAAACACCTTTTATGGCATCAGATTATTAATTTCAAACCTAAATTATAATCATGATAAAAACATCAATAACCTTGCACGAGCAGTTTCAGATCCTTTATATCACCGGTGTCAAACTCGCGGAGTCATGTTGTCGTCACGTAACATTTCGCGATATTTTTTCCATTCGCGGAGCTGGGGTGGGTGTGGCCTGCGCGTGACGCATCCAGCCCGCGGGCCGTCAGTTTGACAACCCTGCTTTATATCAAAAAGAAAGTTGATTTCCATCTCTGTTGGTTAATCCCTAGGTTTCTTCAAGTTGAAGAGCTGAAATTCTTAATATATACACATTAATATACATATATATGTATATAAATATAAAACTATTAACCAAT
>JAEANM010005970.1:0-19025 GCA_017656035.1 Myanophis thanlyinensis
AAATAATCTACCTCTCTTAACCACTCCATAATCTCCCTCCCTTTCTATACTACCCCCTTTGCCTACTACCTTGCGAGTGATCGAAAACACATTTCACTGCATTTCGTACTATGTATGTGATGAATAAATTTGATTTGATTTGATGATTGAAGTCAGTGGTGGCGAATCTTTTACTTACCGAGTGCCAAAAAATACATGCTTTGCGTGTACCATCTGCACTTGTATGTGGCTCCTTCATGTGTGCTATATGTGCAACTGCACCATCAGCACATACATGCAACTTTTGCATGTGCAATGCATGCATGCTGTGTGCAGGCACTCATGCACACATGAGCAATCACATGTGCATGTGTAGGAGATCTCCAAAGACCAGCTGGATTTCCTGCTGCAATCGCACGCATGCACAGAAGATGCCTGAAGATCAGCTGGGTCTCTGCAATCGCACATGCGTGCATGTGCAATTGCATGTGCATGCTCAGCTGGAGGTAAGTTGGCTAACAGCTTCTGTGCCCAGCAAGATGGTTCCGCATGCCTCCTGTGGCACCCGTGCCATAGGTTTGCCATCACGGGTCTCGGTCATGGATGACTTTTCAGGACCAGTTTCAAGTACTATTAACTAATGTTCCTAATCTCATATTTTCCTTTCATTTTGAAATTAAAGTAAAAGCAAATTGTTATTTTCTAAATTTAGCCCTCTTTCCAATTTTTAGGCTTGCATTATCCCAAAAGTGCTTTTCAAAGGGCAATTAGACTTTTTTGTTTTTGTTTTTCCTTGAAAACATTTTGCTTCTCATTCAAGAAGCTTGCAGAATGGATAAGAATTTTAGCTCCTAGAATTCCTCACAAAGAATGATCATTGGAAAGAATTCTGAAAGTTGAAATTCTTATACCTGGAGAGTATGCAGCCTGTATAAAGCTGATCTCTCCCTGTATTGCCAACCCGGAAAGCTCCAGATTCAAACTGGAGTAGATTGCAATAAAGACATTATTCATACAAAACACCTGAATTTCAGCCTTTTTCTTAAATGGACCTGACCCTCATGTTACAGGAATGAAGTCACAAGTCCCCTCAGGAAAGAACAAGCAAAGCTCTTCTTTCTCCAGGTGGGTGAAGATGTGCCACGGTTCTCACATTTTCCTTGCTTAAATGGCTTGTTGCTGAAAGGCCCATGGGTGAAATGAGAAATACCACTGCAATTATATCCCCTAACAAGCACCTACATAATTATCAAAGTGCATATTAAATGTGACAAGCAGCAGAATAATAGCAGGGCTATCACTTTCCCTGCAGCTCATCCATTTTCCACCACCTATTACCAGAAGCCCCAGGAAACTAAGGAAATATCTCAAATTACTCAGTGCTTTGGCTCATAGTACCAGCCTGTTACTGCTTGAGGCAGGAGGCATCCTTCTGGTTTTGCAAGAGCTGCCAAATAAACTGGGAAGGCTTTTAATTATGGGGAGAATGACTGCTCTGAGAGAGAAAAGCAAAAAACATTAAGACCCTTGCCTTTCTCTGACAACATGCACCAGTTGAGGGAGTAACATTATGGCAACAGGATCCATTCAAAGGTTTTAATATTTGAAATGGGTTTAGGTGAATTGGGAGACTGGCAGAGCGGGTCCACGGGGAAGAGTCAAAAAGTTCAAGATGGCGGCTGTGGCCATATTACCAAAACCCTGTATTTTTCTTTACATTATGCATGAGGGACTTTGATCATGCAACCAGTATTTTGTTTTGATCTCAATTCCATCAGGATGCTGTTAAGGTGCAGTATCCTGCTTCACTGTCTCTCTGTATGTTTTCCATATATCTTTAATTTCTGAAAAGAGCTAAACTGGGGAACTGGGGGGAATGTGGGTAAAATAAGTTGTTGTTGTTGTTTTAGTTTGAGCATACAGAAAGCCTTTTCATCTATACAATTTCCAGCTCAGGCATTTGGAACTATTCCTCCAAAGTTCTGGGATGGGAGGTGATATATTATAATTTAAAGTCAGCAGAAGAAAACTTTGTAACTCACAAAATAATATTTATTCATTCCTCTATTATAGTGTTGCTCAACCTTGACCACATTAAGAAGTGTGGACTTCAACTCCCAGAATTCCCCAATCAACATGTTGGGAAATTGCCAAGGTTGAGAAATTGCTTTATTGTGTTCTAGAGTAAGGAGCATTAAGCTTGATAGATCATAATGGAAATTCTTTTTCATTTTGTTAGGAGAAGCAATTTGGACTGGCTATGAAAGGAAAATGGGGGAAAAAAAAAATCCAAAGCAGCTTGGTACTTAAAGGAACCATGAGGATCACTGAAGCTTATCACCCTGAAAAAAGGACTAATGCAAAAGTCCCTCATAGGAAACATGGATCATCCAGAAGATCTGCAAAGCTTTACTATTCTGGAACAAAAGTGTATTTTAAAGTATGTGATTTGTAACTGAGTTTTTAGCAATGAGAAGTTGCTGAAGATAGGCAACTTGGAGGATAACAGAGAACTGAACCTTGTGTGGAATACATTGGTGCTTTGGGCCTTCCTCACTGCTGAGTTAAAGTGCCATCCACCCATCTCTGAGACAATAGAAAAAACTAAACCAGCACGAAACGCATTGTTGATCCCCATCTTATCTTATGGATTTTATCCCTCCTTAAAAGGGTGATCTTGGGGTAAAGGAAGATACTATTTATAATTACACCATTAATGATGATTTAAGACTGTCTTACTCATGGTCTGGGGAGAAAATCAAGGCAAAATAATCCTTTGGTAGAAGAAAATCATTTGGTAGCAGCAATTCAAATAGATATAGCAACACTCAGTTTTCCCCATATAATATCACTACTCTAAGGGCTACACTGATTGCTAAGTAGATTCCAGGTGCAATTCAAGGCACTGGTCATCTTCTTTAAGGCTTTATATGGCTCAGGCATTTCATTCTGCTCCCAAAGGTATCTGCCTATCTAGTAAAATCATGTAGAGTAGGCTCCATTGCTGCCCTTTTGTCTTGAACAGACATGTCAAACTCAAGACCCCTGGGCCATGTCTGGCCTGCAATATGGTTAGATCTGGCCTACAGGGCCACCCTGGAGACAGGGAGGGGCCAGACCCAACCACCAAGCCCTGGCCCACCCCAGCCCAGCCGGCTGCTCCCAATGGGCATGTGCACAGGAGGCAGTGAGCACACAGGGGGTGGAGTCCCCGTGAAAAGGAAGCGCTAGTGGGATGCTGGGCCATGGAAGTGGCTGAGGTACTGATGGCGGGTGTCGTGCTGCTCTTAGGGCTGTATGACAACTTTGTGGTGGCCACACAGACTGGAAGGCTGACCACATTCTAACCTAGGAGGATTGTGGACCCAACTCCAACAAGGTATAACCCTAATCCCAACCCCAACCCTAACCCTAGTTTATTTTGATTCTCCATGGGATTTTCTCATTTAGTTTACTGTGCTCCAAAAAAGAAGTAACATCAAAAAGCACTTACTCTTTCCATGTAATACCACTACAAGTCTTTCCCTAACATTAGTTTTCAGGCCAAATCCCAAGGAGACCTAACCCTGACCCTAACCCTAGTTTTATTTTCAATCTCAATGGGATTTTCCGATATAATTTACTCTGCTTCAAAAAGACATCCGAGCAAAAGGCTGTCACTTACTCTTTCCTTATAATATCACTGAGAATATATCCCTAACATCAGATTTTGGCCCCGACCCCAAGAAGACATAACCCTAACCCTAGTTTTATTTTGATTCTCCATGGGATTTCCCCATGTAATTTACTATGCTCCAAATAGAAGTCCGAACGAAAAGCTATAACGTTTTTTTTACTCATAATACTACTAAGAATATATCCCTAACATTATTTTTCTGGCCAGACCTCAAGGAGACCAAACCCTAATCCTACCTGGTTTTGGAAGTAGTGTAGTACTGAAAGGGCTGTGTTGTAGACTGGGGATAAGTGATATATTATTCCTTTCGCTCTGTTGAGGGAAGGAGGTTTAATTCTAACCTAGATGGATTCTTTTATCCCTCTTTCAAACCAATGGTCCTGTCCACCCAAACTGTGGACTTTGGCGTCTTCAAAAGAATTACCTTTGTCTTTCAAATGCAGATAGATTGCTGAATGTTGTCCTGGTGGGTTTGATCTCCTAAGTTGTACCATGCACTTATGAAGTGATTGTTTTGCCTCACCAATGTATAGATCTGCACAGGTCTTATTGCATTGTATTGCATATATCACGTTGCTCAATTGTGTCTGTTTTATCCTTGGGGCGGATAAATACAAATTGAGATTTATTTGATGATCCATTGTTTGTTTGTTTTTGACAGTTCAAAATATTCTCAGGAATCATCTACAACACAATGTTCAAAAACATCAATGCTCTTTCTCTCAACACTTTTTCTCTTCAATAATCTTTTTCTCCCATATGGATGTTATCTTCTGCCTCTTTTATACGTACCACATGGAATTTTCTTGTTCATTTCTTACATTTGAATAGATAATCTTCCCCTTGTTGTTTCAATTACAAAAATCTTTGCACTCTACTAGTGGAAATTGCTATTTTATACCTTTTCCATTTGAAAAACCAGGCCTACAGTATGTTTAATATATATTATGGACATTTAGCTTTACAAATGTGCATCCTCAGATAGCAACAGCCCTGTGCAATGTATTATTTTATATAAACTCATATGACATTTGTGTATATTGTAAATGTATCAGAATATGTTATAAATGCCACATAAATATGTAAAGATAGCTCTAATGGTAATGATATTTCCATTAGAAAGCATTCCTTGTATTACTGAAGACAGAAAATCACCACTTTGATATAATCTAAAATCTCATACAATGATTCATGAATACTGTATTATGATGTGTGCATAGCCGAATATATGTCTGTAAAATGACTGTAATAACAAGCAGTATTAATTATAGCTTTATAAATGTACAGAAATTTGTTTTTGCAACAAAACAAAATTATTTTTGGATGCTGAACTACAATTAATAAAACTTGCATGGCCAATATGTTTCTCCATGACATGAGGTAGCTATTGTGCCTTCTGACATGACAAAGGTCAATTTCTCATAATATAAAGGAAAACCTGAGAATTGTCCCCAGAACTCCAAGAGTTGAATTTGCTTTTGTGATTGGGTCAGGATTTCTATCTTGAGGGGCTGTCATGATGATGCCTTTAATGAGAGCTAAATTAACTTAATTCCAAAAAGATCTTATCAACTTGCATAATCTTTGGAGCTTTGTCCTTGTTTTTCATTGAGATTTTAACTTGTCACCCCCATCATTTGTATTATGGCCAGAAAAGTACCTTCAAAATGTACTGAAAAATCTTGTAACAACTTTTAGATTTCAATAATTTTTCTAGAATCAGATCCCCTAATATTAAATAGAAAAGAATATTCACAAATAATTCATATATTGATCAAGAAAAGTTACTATATATTGAAGTAGTCTGGTACAATGGTTAAGATATTAGGCTAAAACCCAAGAGACTGCAAGTTCTAGTCCCACTTATTGACAAAGCCAGTTAGCTGACTCTGGGCCAGTCAGTATCTCACAACCCTAAGAAGAAGCCAAACTATTTCTGGAAACTTTGCTAAGAAAGAAGGGAAGAACAATCTTATTTATTCAGGGCACAAGAAAAAGATACCAATATGTTGACTTACATATTGTGCTAGAGCATGGAACAGGAGGAAGAGGAGGAGGAGAAACTCTCAATTCTAAAGCTAATGTGGTTATGGGGTTTATTTGTGGACATATTGGAAAAAGAAAGAGGACTGCAGATCCATAGCCTTCCCAATAATTCTTGATCCTAAGAATCTTAGCTCATTATCTACCAGTGAACATTGTAGGAGATGGTGCTTTGCTGCACAAAAGAGGTTTCTATTCCCAGACCTCCCTCTTTGCCTACAGAGATATTGTGTCCATGTTTTCAATTCTTCAGCTTTAGACACTAGCTACCTGATCAATTATTGGAAAAGAAGAAAATATATTCGGGAAAAATGCAAGTTCACTAAACATATTTTTATTCCCCCACCCCCTGCCCAAGAGGATGATATTTGAAAAGATTGTTTCTTGGGATTCTCTGTGTTTCAAGCACAACATTCTGGCTATTTGATCCAACAAAACTCTTGGTACAGATTTGTGCTTATATCTGATGACTTGCTGGAGAAAGAACAGACTCCTCATAAGTTGCAGAGTCATTACTCTTCATGCATACTTGCTCTAATAGGTATCATAGATTCCTGCCTCCTTATAAGGAAAGGAAGTAGAAAAATGCATACATTTTCCCAAGAGAGTCGCACAGTCTGAAATCATATTTGACAGCTGTTTCAGTTGCCGAGGACAGCAGGACCAAAACAGTGACTGAAAAGGAGGCGAATGATTAAAAAGTGTCTGAGCACAATTTTCCTGAATGAGGAATATTTTTTTTAAACTACAAAACTGCTGAAAAAGCAACACATTTGCCTTGCAATACTTCAGGTAGAGATTAAGCATATTCTACATTATAGGTGAAAATTAGCTGAAAAGCAATGGTTTCACAGCTTGAATTTCTTTTTACTCATTTCTTTCAACCTTTGGCATGAATAATCTAATATTAGTATAAGGTTGAGAACTGGTATGGTATTGTGATTAAGGTACAGGAGACTGTGAACTCTAGTCCAGTCTTAGGCACGAAGCCTGCTGAATGACACTGGGCCAGTCACACTCTCTCAGCCATAGGAAGCAAGCAATGACAAACCACTTCTGAAATCTTGCCAAGAAAACTACAGGGACTTGGCCAGGCAGTCACTAGAAGTCAAGACAGACTCGAAGACACACACACACACAAACAGAGTATGGGTATTCATATTAATTATTACAAAATCTGGTTTGTTTTCTGTAACTATTTCTCTAAATGCACAACATATTTGTTTCTTTAGTTATTTAAATGATTTATATTGCTACCCATCTTATTTAACATAACTGTTTTATATAATATATAGTTATTTATATAACTGTATAAATATTTTCATGGGAAGTGGGCAGATAGCTCAGTGTTTCCATTTACAGCCTCACTGAGTATTTGCATAGCTTGATTGACCTTTGCAGATTACGCAAAATGGAAGGTTTGATGTACTCCACTGTTTTTTTTTAATAAAGGGGAAAAGAAATCACACACACGGTTTAAAATAAGTTTTAAAATATGCTTTGTAGATGCATTTTCAAATATTTAGGCAACGTTCTTTATTCAAACCTCATAAAATATACGATCAAAAAGATTGTATAATTCAGAGAGGTTTTGTCAGACTATAGTTAGGTTGTTTGATAGGGTGATTTCTAAGTGGCCATTAGGAATCATTCAAACCTCATACCATTTTTAGATTGGATGTCAAGCTACATGGTCAGTTAAATGTTGATGTGGTTTTATTTAATTTACTTGATTAACATAATAAGAGTCTTAATAGGATTCAAAATCCAGATCTCCTTCCACCTATTTCTGAAGTAGACTTGTCCAGTGTTGGAATTCAATTTTTTTTTACTATCGGTTCTGTGGGTGTGCCTTGGTGTGCGTGGCTGGGAGGTCATTTGACTGTGTGGGCAGTTTCTGTAAGCATGGCAATAAAGATTAGGTTAGAAACAACACCAGACTGGGTTTTTCCTGCCTTCCTTACAGGATTAACCCTCTAAAGTGGAAAAAAACAAAAGGAGATTTCTTTTAACAACCGGTTCTCCAAACTGCTTAGAAAACTTACTATTGGTTCTAGGGAACCTGCTAGAACCTGCTGAATTTCACCTCTGGTCTTGTCCTAGAAAACCACCCAAAATGTATTTTTGTTTTTTTCAAAAAAGCTCATTAAATTTTAACCACACATTTATTTATTCCTATCTTTATTTTGTCTCTCTCAAGAGGTTCAAGATTGTTTGTTTACATATTGATGTTGAAGAGACAGCTGTAGCCTGAGAAGAGTAAAGACTAAGGAACAAGTGTCTAAAATTGAAATCTCACAAAAAACCATCGGTATGCACATTTAACCCATGACTATCCATAGACATGGACTCCTTTTTCTCAATTTAAATCCAGTAAACACATGTTGGGGAATAAAAGCATGTTGAAATCTATGGTATTTATTTCTGAATAGGACTGTACGTTTTTCTAAAACTGTATACTATCTACTAATTGGCTCTCTTTTTTCTAAACTTGTCCTGATTCAACTACTTCTAGCTAAGCATTAGCTATCTGCTTGATTTGGGACAGTGAGATCTACCATGAACTTCAGCTTTAATGGAAATTAAATTCATATTGAATGGGGGTGGTGGTCCATGAAGACCGTTATGTCTGCTCTTTGTAGTTGTTAACATAGGATGATAAATATTACCTGATCTCCTGGTCAGGTCACCTTTTTGTGATGGACATTAGCATAGATAAGTATAGCCCTTGGAGGTAGAACTGAATGTTTATCCCTTTGAAAATTCCTTTACGGAATTTTGCTCAAAATATTTTTAAAGCTGGGTTTCAGCCGACATAAAAACAAAAACATTAGCAACTGTTTGAAATAATAACTAGCATGGCATAGCTTCTTAGTCTGGCCCTGTTTAATTTACTCTCCCCAGTATATTTTCTTTACTCTTGTGCCTCTTAGCTGGGAGGAGACCTTGATTTACAATTATGAATTGACAGATTACCTGAAAGCCTAACCTTCAGGCATACCGTGATTAACTTGACCAAAGACATCTGGAAGAACCATCTATGGCTGAAAATTATGACCTTGGCATTCGAGGCTGAAACCAGACACCATAGAAATTGCACTGATAAAAAAGCTGCAGTACAGAGACCTCTGTGTAAAGTTCTGACATCCTTTCGGTTTGTTTGTTTCTTGCAGAAAACTCCTCCTGCAAAGATGCAGAAGAAAGAAGAAACAGCAGGAAACATCCCAGGTTTATTTTAAAATCATTTATTTAGCAATGAAATCAACATTTCACACAATCCTTTTGCACACACACACCCATCCTCCACCTTAGTCTTGTGCAATAAAGGCACCACAAACAATTAAATGCCTTAATGAGTAGCAAATGTCGCAGAGCAGAGTAAAGTTTTCACTGAAAGCAGATTTATGGAGCTAAATATAAAAGTATGATTCTCAAAAGCCATGCGATCATAATTAAATTGAGCTCCCCCCCACCCTGTACCTCTGGATACTGTAAATGCACCACATGCTGTCAGGGCCCATTTTGGAGTCCTGTTATCACTACAGAAAAAAAAAATCTATATGAAATGCAAGCCAGATTTACAGGTGCTAAAAGAGCTATTTTACCAGTGAGAAACAAGCTACCTTTGTTGTCAAATGGGATATTTCATGATCAAGGAAGACTAGTTATTACAACACAGGAGAAGCCTACTGTAGTATTGTTGCCCAAACTTTCCAAAGGATAATGACTAGAACTTGAGAAAAAGTCCAGACTCTGATCATATCTTGAATTCTTGTCAGTGTGATATATGGTATGCTACTTCATAGTCAGACTCTTTGGTCTCAACCCAGTTTAAAATGTCCTGGCAACTCCCATTTTAGAGATAAGAGGAGTAAAACTGATAGAGAATGGTCTGGATGAAGGTACCCATTGCTAAGCAATAGACGGTTACTCCGCCATCTTGCTCCACTCTTCTCTTAGTACTTTCACCTTCTGTTCATCTGCACATTCATCCTAATACAACTGTACGGTTTTAAAAAACTGCAAAATGAAATGGCATGGAATGAAATAGAACGCTGAATACCTTAATACTGTTGTGATGGTTACTGCTGCTATTGTTATGCTCAGAAATTTGTGTAGAAACCATTTTTCCAAACATGTTCTTTCATTAATTCTGGCCACTTGTAAAATAACATGTTAAAGCTTTCATAGCAAAAGTATTTATGATGTATCACTTGGCTGTTCCAGTTATCAGTTGTGGTCCTCCATTTGCAACTGGTGACCAGAACACAACCGATGGCTACAGTGGCCAAATGATCTATAACTAGACCTCTACAAGAGTCATAAAAAACTCCATAATCTTTAAAAGTTTAGTTTTTTTAAAAAGTCTGACTTTTGTGGTCTGTAAAATGAGATATATTTGAAAACCCATACTATAAACAGTGATTTTTGTTCCAGCAATTTAATAACAACCCAAAAAAACCCCTTTAAATGATTATTGGAGAATTTGTATAATGTGATCATTTGATAATTAGTTATAAATATTGCTGAGCCTAACAGTCATTATAAGTGTCCTACTGTTATATTTCATGACAGTATCGCACCATTTTGTAAAACTTTTATTCCATTTGTATAAAATATCTAGAAAGATTTTGAATGTCAAATAGTAATAATGAGGCAGGCTCCAGGCTGGCTGATCTCAGCTATGATTTTTTTTCCAGGAAAATTTCCCTCTTTCCCTTGCCAACTATGCAAGAACAAGAATAGAGCATGAAAGCTACAAAAATGTAAGCTTTTATGGTTAGTTGGATATTTCAGACTCTTAATTCTCTATAACCCGAATTGCATTTGCGGTCTAAATTTTCCAAGCTTGCCCTCAAACCATGATTGTGTGATGCTTTTACGACAGGATTAATTTTTGTGCTACTGGTGCAACAGGACTGGCTTGTAACTAAACTAGTAGTTGCTGAAGCCAGGAAATCCTTTTGCACAAAGAAAGATATTAGGGGCCCATGTTCTTGATTATGGGGAAGATGTTGTTCTAAATTGGGAGTAGGTAACCTGGACCTATGCTTTGGATTTCAATGGCTACAGACTCCAGCTAACATGGCCATTACAAGGCGTTATGGGACCTGCAGCCCCAAACATCTGGTGTGTGTGTGTGTGATAGTTGCAAGCTTAAATTTATTAAATCTATTCATTAGACAATCGGGATAAAAGCCAGGAAAACAAGATTATTTCTCCCTTTCTTTTTTTCTGGCTGATGTTAGACTCATTCCTGTACAAGTTACATTCTTCTATGAAGCGTGAGAGAATCTGAGGAATGCAATTTGGCAGTTATCTATTACAGGATAGTGATAAGAGGTATTAAGTACCACAGATACAGATTGTGTTCTAGGACAGTTAGCAAACTTCTTGTCCTGTTAGCATAACAAAATGAAAGGAAATCATCTCTGGACTGAGAATTTGCTTGAGGACTGGCAAACAGAAATGCACAGGGTTCAAACAAGAAATTGGATTAGAGCACAGACTTTTTAAGACTGAGCCGGATAATATTTTGCTTACGGGTTTGCTGTGTTGCCCATACTATCTGCTTCCATCTGCCATGGAAGACCCTCAACAACCCTAGTTGTTTACCTCTACAGTCTTTGTTATACATGCCGACTTCTGTTTGGATCACTGGCATAACATCTTTCAGTGGATTGCAGAGCAAGCACCCCATTGGCAAAGTCCTATCATTCACTACCATAGAATGGATGTAGGAGAAGGTAGAAAAAAGGAAGAAAAAATGCCATCTAGGTTTTGTTTGTTTTAATATTCTCCAATTTATTTCCATATGGCATTTTGTTTGTTGTTTACTTGTTTTAGGTTTGTGTGTGCATGGTTTGTGAGTTTTCCTTCTCTGTGCATACCTGTGCATGATAGTTGATTGCTCTTTCTCCTTCTTTTTGGTTTGTGCTTGTGTCCCAGAGCAAGGGTGGGGAACCACAGCCTTTTATGACTTGCGGGCAGTGGTGGGATGCAATCAGTTTTACTACTGGTTTGGTGAGCACACTCTTCAAAACTGCAGCTGTTGAGCTTACCTAAGGCAGCCTGGGTGAGTAGGAAAGCTGTGGAGATGCGGAAAACAGCTGTGCCACGTGATTCAGCTGAGCTCGAAAGGAAAAAAAAAAGAAGGGGATATAGGACAGGATAGGACAGTGGCAGCTGGATGGGGCAAAATGCTCGTTGCCATTCCCAGTTCGCTAGAATTGGAAGGACCAGGCAGCATCCCACCACTGCTTCTGGACTTTAAGTCCCAGAATGCTGGCTCAGGAATTCTGGGAATTGAAGTGTATCAATCATAAAAAGGCCATGGTTCCCCAACCCTGTCCTAGAGAAAGAGGACAGGGGAGGCAAAGGAGATGGTCAAGGAGAGACAGTGGAAAATTGAGTTCCAATTGAGTGGAGTGCTGGATTTAAATGAGTTATTCTGTGTTTGGAATATCAGATGTCATCTCTGTCTTGGAATCAGGTTACTAGGCAAGCAAATCATCTTTCAGCCCCACCATTTTGTCTTCTGTGAAATTCTGACTGACCATTCAGGTTCAGCATGTCAGCCATTTTGGGATGAGCACGATCTCATGACATACCATTCTGTGGCAGAACCAAAGCTTTGTCAATTTGCCCAAGGTTCCCCCATAACTACTACCACACATACAAAAGATTAAAAGTTTGTGAAATTCTTGGTGCTCTTTGAGCCTGGTTGTTTGCTTGTAGACCTTTCATCACCTGGCTCTGTTGATGTTACCTAGTTGGGTAATGAAAAAAAAAAGCACTGACCAGCTGATAATACACCACCTAATTGATAAGGTAGAGGCAACTATTCTTCCCCAGGAAGAGAAGATTAAATTACAACTTTACAACTTGCAATTAAATGGCAATTTCCCCATTGCAAATAGCAACAGGAGACAGCTATATCACTTGCATTCGAATTACAGAGGTGGAGGGGAAGTTGACAGTTATTTCCAATTTGCTTCCACTATGGAAGCAAATTGATTAAAAAACATAACTTCTTTCTGAAATTAATGGCCACTGAATGCTGCAGCCATAACCTGATAATAGTTATGTCATAGTATATGACTATATACTATATAGTCATAGTATATGTGCAGGACAGACACTTCTGTCAATCAGTCAGCCTGTCCTGGCTCTCTTCCTATCACACCAGTTATTACTCTGAAATGATTTAGGCAATTTTCCCAAGGATCCTGAGAGTCTTCATGATTTGGTAAGAGTTTCTAACAACCGAGAAAATTGCTGGCAATTCTAGCTGCAATTCTTGTAAGCCTGAACATTTAGCTGGAAAAGGAGGTGATCAGGTGCTGCCAGCTTATCCATCTGCTGCTGTCCATTAGAAGTTGTTGTTATTGAGGCCACTACCATGTCTTCCGATTGTACCACTGATCCTGATCTTCTATGTACTTAATGCCTGAAATATTTTTATTTTTGAGCCTACATTTCTGGCATATTGAACCATCCTGACATACAGTACCTGGATAATGCTTCATGTAGTGGAGTGATTTAATATGAATATTAATTTATAGAAAGGACTGCCATGAATTTTACTTCTTACAATGCTCAAGGGCCCTGCGTGAAGAAAACTATCAAGGCCCCATCCTCTACTTGAACTATCCTTTACATAACAGACTGGCACACATCCCACATATTCAGAAACTTGGCTTTTTAGCCCTCAATTCTGAGGATGTGAATTGAAATAGAAGCAGCGCATCACATAGCAATGGTGGTCCCATTGAAAACTTCTGTAAAAAGCTATAATGTTGTCCAAAAAAAAAAATCATATTTGCATAATGTCACCCCACAGAATTCAACTTAGTACATGTGTCACATTTAACACAAGCATATAAGTTGCATCATTTGCATCATGATGATATTGTGTATGCAATATCATTTACCCCTTTGCTACTCTGCAGATGTCCATGCACTGGACATAGAGCACCATTTCTCTCCTGCATCTCTGACTACAATTAGTTTTAGAAGATCTTACTATTTTGGCCTACTAGATAGATAAATATGCCTATATTCACAATCATGATGCTTTAAATAATTTCATTACTTTTTGCAAAGCATAACATAAAAAACCAACATAAATTACAGTCAAAATAAATGATTAGAGAATAGGGATAGAAGTGTGGAAAAGTAGAAAGGAAAACAAAAATATATTCAAGGTATGACTTCCGACTTCTTCCAAGGACATAAAGAATGCTTTCTTACAACACTTAGTTTAATACTATAATAAAATGTCATTTTTTCTTCCAAAAAAGAAAACAGGAAATTTAAAAAAAAATCTCTTTTTAATAATTTTATAATAATTATTTAATAATTATTAAAATAATTAATTTTAATAATCATCAAATCCATAAGTCAAAATCTGATTTTGCTTCATCTCCTGCAAAAATCCATAAAGTGCCCCCAATTATAGATTAAGTTCTGCAGTGATTTTTCTCTCATGAGGTATGTTAACTTGGCAGCTTGTTAGTTCTGTCATCTTTATTAACCATTCTTTTATTGTGGTATTGTAGGATTTTTTCCAACACCGAATATATAAATGTTGTGCTGCATTCACAGCCATAATGCAACCACATAGTGATGATTTATGACATCCATAACTTCTACTTGAAGAAATTAACTGAGACAAAATGTAACTCATAAAGATAGATAATAAAATACAAGATGGATATATTTTTATTATATAATTATATTAAGAAATGCTAAAACAAGAACAGGAATCAATGAAGCTTATGGATGATAGAGGTTAAGCTTGGAAAAACTCTAAAATTTTAGTCATAGCATTAGAATATAAATTCAATATTAATTGCAAATGTA
This sequence comes from Myanophis thanlyinensis, assembly GCA_017656035.1. Classification (NCBI taxonomy): domain Eukaryota; kingdom Metazoa; phylum Chordata; class Lepidosauria; order Squamata; family Homalopsidae; genus Myanophis; species Myanophis thanlyinensis. The sequence continues at coordinate 14,564 of JAEANM010005970.1, forward strand.
CTTCATGTTGCATGCTATTTGTAGTCTGCCCTTACAGTTCCTTGGACAATTTAACACAATATGTTGATTTATAAAAGAATATAATTAGCCTTGTTAAACTGTTTATAGGTGTAATTAAATATATATTGTTTGGTAATGATACAGCATCAGTATTTGATGGGTTCAGTTGGCTTAATTTATTTGTGGTTGATGTGTCTGAGGAGAAATTAAGGGGGAAGGGTGAAAAAGTCTGTGTCTTTAACTGGCTGAATATGCTGAGATAGCACAGTAAATGTCAATCAAAGTTGTATTATTGTCACAAAGAAGAATGTGTGTGCCTGCCAGATCTAATTTTCCTGAGGACCCGAGTTTTGTATAGCATTCCATTACTGACTGCTAAATCCTTTGGACTGTCAGGAAGAGCAAAATGAGAAGGGGCCCTACCCTTTACATGCAGAGAAGATCACAGTAGTTGGCCATTCAGGGCTGAGGGGGGTCACCTCAAAAGTGCCTACAGTCAGATGTTTTTTATTTTTTTTATTATGAATTTATTAATCAAATTTGTATAGCTGCCCATCTCACAAAAATGTGTAACTGGGGGATTTACAATGATCACTAAAGCATCACATATAAAAACAACATATATAAAGATATGAAAATCCACATTAAAATATAAATATTATAAACACAAATATACAAAAGCGAGGCAAAGAGAAAATGGCCACCTCAACAATGGAGCTATTGAAACATGCCTCTAATTTCCTGGAAGCCTCAGGCCTGATAATATAATCAAGTCTTGAGGAATGTCTGGAATAGCAAAAGTGATGGAGCTAATCTAATCTTAGGGAGAAGAAGACTCTATAATATGGGTGCTGTTGTGGCCTGCCAGCTGCCAGTGGAGTTGGCGGCAGACTCAGACAATGAGGAGGTTGGGGAGACCTTGGGCCAGTCCTGGAGTTGGGGGAAGGCCCTGATTGGTGCTCTGTGTCAGGCAGAGATGAGGACAGGGCCATCTGACAGTTATCAGCTGTCTTCGGAGTCAGAGATTAGTGGGGAAGAAGAACAGCTGGAGCCTTTTTCAGATGTGCATATGCACAGAGTTGTCAGAAGAAGGGAACAACTAAGGAGCAAGGATCGACTCAGAAGTAAAGGCACAATTGGATGCTGAATGGCCCCTCCCATAGGGAATAAACAGGAGCAAAAGGGGAATGCTGTTTGTAGGAGACAGTTAGTTTGCTCATTATTGTGAAGATTTGCTTATGTGTGTTCATGCCATACAGAGACTCCTTGCCAAATATTTTGACTGGAAACTCAGTCTGGCAACTATCCAAGGATTGATAAGGTCTGCTTTTGCAATAAAACCTTGAAAGGTTTACAACTGAGACTTTTCTGGATGTGAATGAGAAGAATTCAACGTAACCAAATAAAAAGGATTTTTTTGGGGGACCAAAAGCCGGTTTTGTGATTCTGTTAAGCCTGGGTCAGAACAGGTGCTATGGCACAAACGGCATGAGAGGTTTGATACAAGGGGCCCTTAAGGAAAGCATTATTGGTGGTGGCTCTGCTCCTTTGGACCAACCCCTCCCTCCCTAGCAACAGTAGCTCCCACAATCTTATAAAAGCTTTTTACCAGAAAAGGGCTCTCCCAGAAGGGCTTTGGGATTTTGTAGGGCTCTAGTGCCAGGACTGTGATATTATGATTTTTTAAACTGTAGTTACATACTATATTTTTATTATAAAAAATAGCCTTTTTCATCATTCCACTGGTTGCACCTGTTGCATTTGTTCACTGCCAAAAATCAACTTTAATTAATGAACTAAATTCCTTGCATATAGAGATCACATTCTCTTGACTTCTCTAAATCAGGTAACTTTTGATGGAATTATTCAAACTCCCCAATCATAATACAAAATAATCTTCCCTTAATGCATGGGGGGGGGGTCATTTTTCTGGCAGCAAAGTACACTTTTAAAATTGACTGTTGTAGTTGTTGCTGGATAGCTGAGGCCACTATCATGAAATGTAATAGAAAGAAAGTATAGAAAGAAAGGCTTTCTGATCATTTGTTTGGGGTAACTGGATGTCTTTGTTTGATTTCTTATCTGATAAGTCTAAATGGAGGCTTACATATCAGTTTTTCCTTGCTTTATTTTGGAAGAAAGTGGAGACTTGATTTTTCCATTGGTTGTTGTCCTGCAACATTAGTGGCATCCTAATTTCTGAGGAACACACACAATAAATGCGGTTTGAAGAATTTGTCTGAGGAATAACAGAATAACAGAGTTGGAAAAATTGCTTCCCCTGTAATGCTGAGGTGACTGAAGGCAAGAACTAACATTAGGGTAGCTTTGAGTCCTCAAGTTATACCTTTTTATTTCGGAGAACTTGATCCTGAGCAGATATGAAACCTATGCTCCAGTAATCTGAATCAGAATTTTGCAGAAACGAAGAAATATTCACAGTATTATTGAAAGATAATCTAAAAATCTATGTTTTGAACTTGACTCCTGATGGCTATGTCCATGCATTTTTCTTGGCAAGAATATGGAAGATGTTTACCCTTTGGCTTCTTCCAGGATATTTTTCAAGTTCCCAGTCTAGCCTATAACTGTACTCTTATAATATAAATGATGCTACATGCAAGCTACAATGGAAAGTAAACTCAATCTCTTTGGGTTTTAATAGTGGCAAACAATATATAATTGCATGCTACTTTGGCATGTATACAAGGCCTTTCCATTGTGGCATCTTTAGAAATGTAACCTATGTAAAAAAAAAAAAAGGGGGGGGGAATATTATACCAGGAAAAATAAAATGAAAACCAACTTGAATGTTAATTTCTTAATGGCAAGCTATGATTAATATTTCATTTTTATATTGAACAAATGGGGATTGGGAATGTGAATAGACATTCTTGTATTAAAATCAAGACGTTAATCCCTTTGGCAAAAGAAGACTTCTCCCTTCCCTGCCAAAAGAGAGAAATTTAAAAGCAAATATTAGCCTTCCAATAGGCTTTTCTCTTTGTTTCAAGTACAAACACATGTTTAATGGTAGAAAAATATTTTGTTCATTTCCTCTCTAAGATTCCAGTTGGAAGGTTTATCAAAAACAATTTTGAAAAGAAGGTCTTACGTTTCCAAAGCTTTTGTTTTTTTTTAATAAAATATGCCTCTGACCAAGGGAAGACAGGAACACCTCCCTTTCCCACCCCCCCACCCCCCCACCCAAGATCTAGTAATATTATTAAATGTCTAACTTGGTCATTACATCAGCTGTTTCATTACACTCTTAGGCTTAGATTTATTACAGGGGCCCTCTCCTATTTGGTTTCCTCCAAATTTATTGGGACTACAACTCCCTGCCAGCATGTGTCTATAGGCAATTTGGAAGCTTTAAAGGGGACTGCATAAATCCATGGAGAATCAGCTTCTCAGTGGCTATTAGTCCCATTGGCTATGTGTTATTTCCCAAATCAGTGAGTGTATAGTGAATAGTGAGTGTATTGCTTTCCTCTAAGAAGGCTAATCTTTTGAAACATTGTTTTAAGTCCAATACTCAAGGTATTGATGTGAGGCAAGAGCTTAATACATAAGTTGACTAGAAGCAATTATGTTGGCTGATTACCAGAGTTGACTTGACATTGATTTTTATGAACTTATTAGAACTTAATGAACTTTTTGGTCATTTACACCTCTCATCCAAGTATTAACTAAGCCCTGGCCTGCTTAACTTCTTCAACAATGTTAGATTGGCCAGATGCTGCTATCTTCTAAAACAGTTTATATATATCCATAAGTAAGAAAGTTACTTTCCTCAACATCAGATGCATTGTCTCCATACACATTGGCTGTGTTTATAACAATATGTTTAATCAGTTGAAATAAAATTTAGCAGACCTATTTGTACAAACTACAAAATCTGGTTATTGCAAGAACCCAGTCTGTTGATTAGTTTCTGGTTCAAATAATTGTTGAATTTTCTCAGTGTAACTACATTAAATATGATATGTAATTACTACTATTAAATAGTGAAACTTAGAAAATGGTAGCTGCAGAAGCCTTGTCTCCTTACCAGTGCAATCTCCTTCTTTCCTTAAAGAAAAAAATTCAAAAATTCAAATTCAATTCCAGTAAGTAAGTAAGTAAGTAAGTAAGGAAGTAAGTAAGTAAGTAAGTAGTAATCAATCAATTAATCAATGAAAGAAAAAAACTGGGAACCCCAGGCTCTGGGATGTATTTGAGAACAGAATTTCGGAGACTTTCCGAAGGTTTTTTTTTTTTTTCTTTACCCTCCCATATTTGCAATGCAATGTTTCTATCCCGAGAAGAAGTGATTTGAGTAATCCTTGGCTATGAATAGGCTTTTTAAGCTGAAACAGAAAGTCAAAGGGAAACCAAAGATTTTTGAACATTTCAATTAGGGAGGGGTATAGAGTGATTCTTGGAAATATCTATATTTCTTTTTAAGACGTACTATAAC
>JAEANM010005971.1:0-19024 GCA_017656035.1 Myanophis thanlyinensis
ATTGGCTAGACGTGCATTTGTAAATGGTATAAATAGCAGTCATTTGCCTTTGTTATCTGTTCTTGTTATGAGTGCTGGGCTGAATAAAAGAGCTGTTTTCACTATGAGCTGATTCTGAATCACTTAATTCCAATCTAAAACAATGGGCATGCCAATCACTGAGTCCAGGAAAGTGAGAACCAAGATCAAAGGTTTGTACAATCAGACATCTAGAGGATGATAGCTTGACTAACTATGTAGCAAGGAAGTGGTAGAGCCTGCAAACATTCATTAAATGGAAATATGTCAAATGCCAGGGAAATCAGACAAACCAGGCAGTTCAAATGGGTATATGGGATTTATTGGAAGCTTAAATTCTCTACAAGAATCTGAACTACTAATGGACCAGTTGGCAGTAGATGAAAATCAATGGAATTCAAGGTGGGCAGGACTTTGATGTCTTGTGGACGCAAAGTGACTCATGATTGATTATATGTTTGACCCCTCCCTCAAGTTCAGCTGGTCTTTTGTTTCAATGGAAAACACTTTTGTTTCAATTGAAACTTTCAAAGATAATCTGTCATTAATTTGGTCTCATGGGTGCCTCATGACTGGGGGGACCCATTACTCCAGGTCCTGAAATTTGAAGCGAGGAATAGGAAAGGAAGGAGTAAGATGATAAAGTTGGAGCCTACAGTTTGATCCCACAAAGTATGTTAATTAATTATTCTTCATTGATGTTGCACTTTACTTACAATAATTATACAACTGTCCATATATTTTTTCTTTCTGTTATATAACATTAGTTCACATTATGGTGTTGTATAAAGTGAAATCAACATGTTGCCTTCCTGTTTAATATAATTTTATTTAGAATTTTATTTACAATACTAAAAATTAATACAAACTGAGTAGAAGAGTAGAAAGAAAGAATAAAAATTGCAGGAAAATGAAAAAGAAGAAAAAAGGGAATAGACAAAGAAAAAAAAAGAAATATTGTCTTTCCCCCAAAATATGACCTACTCAGCTTGATTTTTACATATGCACCCAATATAAACCTTATTCCCAAAATAAGCTCTAATTAAGACCCCGCCCACTCCAGGGTGCATGGGTAAATATTAAGGTAGGGAGTGGATGGGATGGTGGAGCTGCCCTACTACTTACCTTCAGATAGTTGCAGCCAGATGTTGCCTTGGCCCATTTTTTCTGTAGCAGGCAAGGCTTTCCTGAATGCCTCTGGATCGACCTGGAGCTCTGTTGGCTGAAGATGCCTTCCCTAAAGGCCTTTCCTGAAGGCCTCTCTAGCGGATAACAGAGCTCCAGATCCATCCAGAGCTCTGTTATGGGCTACAGAGGTCTTCAGAAAAGGCTTGCTGGCAGCAGAAATTCCTGAAGGCCTCTGGCAATGAAAAGGAGGTCAGGAGTGACCTGCACAAGTGAATTTAGTCAGTGGACAATATCCCCCTCACACACAAAATTAAGACCTGGTGCCTTTTTTGTGGCAAAAAATATATAAATATAGGACAGGATCTTATTCTTGGGGAAACACAGTATATAAAAAGGTTCCAATTATAAAGTATAAACCAATTTAATAACTCTTCATCCCTTATTGTACAGATATTCTTCCTTTTATAAATCCATATATTGTTACTTCTGTACACATTAATGATATGCTGTATTTTTAAATTCTGTGACTGGTCTTGGGTCATAAATAAATAATAAATAAATGGCCAGAGGCATATCCTCCTGATTCCTACCAAGAAATGAAAAGCTTAAAAGGGCAAGGAATCCTGACATGATTGAGCGCTAAGCAACGAAAAAGTCGAGTATCTATGTCAGAGGAATGTGCAGGGCTGTGAATTATGTGGCAAACTAAACTCACTAATGAGAAAATGGAAAGCTAGCACCAGCTAAAATCAAAGGTCAAATGCTAAGGCTATATTATTGCTATATGCATAATCTTCTAATACCCAACCTCATTTCTTTCAGCACCTTGTAGTCTCTAAAACCCACTAATAAGTTTAATACTGAACTTTACCATCATGTCTCTCATGAAATTTCCTACAATAGCATCAGTCCCTGGGGGAATCTCATTTTAGGGTCAATAGTTTTCTTCTGCAATCTTAAACGCTTTTGCTTCTTTGTTAAAATCTTTCTTCTGCCACGAAACCAATATTTTTGCTCTTGTTTATTTTCTGTTGGTTTTGATCAGTTGCACGAATCCTTAGCCTACCTTGGGTGACCTTCCACTTTCTGGGCTATCAGTCTTATTCAGTTGTTGCCCTCAAACTAGCCGCCTGTGCATAGGGGTCTATTAAACAAGAAAAGCCCATTTATACTGCTCTCACAAAGGCTTGCCTTTGATTAATTGTCCTTTTAGTCAAACAATAAAGAGGCTAAACCTTCTGGGTCGCTCCCTAGCAAAAAAAATCCCCACTATCTTCTATTAAGATGATTCAAGCTTAGCAGCCCATTTTCCCCAAAGAATATGTGAAAGTCTCTTCTAGTTTCTGCTTCTATAATTCTGCTCCCAAACCAGCTTATATGTAGGCCACGTCAGTCAAGGTGCTGTACTGTTGCTGTTGTTGCTGTTTTCAACCCATCTGCTGTGTAGTTGTGCTCATTCTCTTTAGGAGCTAATAGGTATTCAAAAGAAGTTGTAGACCTTTAACATAACCAAACTTGGTTTTTATAAGAAGTGCTAAGCCCTCAAGAGGATAAGCAGGGAACTAACATACTTCAGTCTAAGCCTGAAACTCTTGACTTGCTCTTGAAGAATTATTTCATGCTAGGTTGACTTGGTGGCTCTAAAGATCACTTTCTTTTCTCAGCTCGACAGTCTTCAGATGTGCTGAAATTTCAGTTCCAAGAATTATGAAAAGCTATGAAGATAATGACTAATTTCACAGAGATTTATATGGTACGCCCCTGCCCCTGCCCCCACCTTCCCAACAGTTAAAAAGACATCCTTTGAAATATATGTATATAGGAAGTAGCATTTGTATCTTTGAAAAATTTGGAAATATATATATATATTACTGGAACTCCTGCATGTTATGAATATGGCATGTTATTTTAAAGTTCATCTGCTAGAGCCAGTTCAGATAAAATCATAGTGGTAGTATCTAGGACAGATTTGGAAATTGCATGGAAAAGGAATAGGAACAGGATCCACAATACATAGATGCCTACTCATACTACATTGCATTTTGTCCTTGTGTCTTAAGTTATCCTGAAGTAGAGCTGGTAATATCTTTATAAATGAAGCAGCCATTCTAGGAAGGAAATGCTGGCAGGACAGGGAAGGAAAAACTAAGATGATGAAGGATAAAGCTAGGGTGAACCATAGCCTCTCTGCAATTCTCAAAACTAATTGTTATCAGTCAGAAAATAGGAAAGGAGATAAAATGCTGTCTTGGACCATAGTTCATTATAGCTAATGTTTCGGGGACCTACTCATCCCCTTCGTCAGAGTGAGTAAAACTTTGTTATCTGCCAGTTGGGGTTTTCTTTTTTTCTTCATATATATATGTTATGTTAACATATATAAATAATGTTAGATTTTGTTGGTCTCCTTCGGGGTATCCAAAAGAGTGGTTAAAAAAAATATATCAAGATGGAGAGACATCTGAGTGATCAAATCCCCTGCCACATTTTTTAGATCCATAGAATGACATGCATTAAAAGGATTCAATCACAATCAATTCAATCAAGCACCTGCCATTTTGACTTTTCTGACCTCCTACTTCACATATCTCTGAACTTGAAACTACAATAATTGTCTTCCTGGGGTGATAAATACTCTGACAGCTTAATTATAAAAATATTTAACTTTGTCAGTTGTGGTTTAGATGCGGTATTTTAAGTTTCCCATTGCCTTCCCTTTTTGTTTTCTCCTCCAGTTTTCCCTCTAATATTGCTCTTCAAATTTTCCCTTATTTCCTTGATCAATTCTTGTCCAACCTTGCTTTCTCAGGTGTCTGTTTTATTGTCTCTCAGTTCTGCTCCTCAGTGGAAGCATTACAGTCTATACAATTAGATTCCTGTTCCAGAAATTTGAAATAATTTAGACAGTATGAGTGCTGAATTTCCTAAAAATTTCCTAAAAACATTTCCTAAAAATCACAGGTAGAAGAAGAAAGTTCCAAATGTTTGTAAGACTTCTCCCAAGTTATATGGCAAATCAATGGAATAACTCCAATATATGGAGTTAATGTGGCAGATCTTAAGAAGAATCCCCTGATTCTAATTAGATATGATTTCTTCAAAGTGCTGCTTAGCATTTTTAGGTTCTGGGGAAATCACTAACTAACCTATATGCCTTTCTTCATAGGCATCAACATAACTTACTTGAAAATGCATAATCCTTTGTACTGGATTTATGTAAATGTCACTTGAAATTTCCCAAGTCAATGCCTTCTCTCTCATTCTTGCTCCCTGTTTGAGAAATGAAATATATATAAATATTGGGAGAGACAGAAATAATGTTATTCACATGAAAACCAACTTTTGAATTGATACATTATTTAATATCATATCAATCTATATAACAAATCAAATTAAATCAAAATCAAATCAGATATCCTTATTATGTGCTTGACCAGCCTTCATAAGAAAACACAGAAATAGTTTGATGCAACATTTCATTATTAGGAAAGGGGGAAAAATAGGACAATAAAATGACATATCTAATTACAAGCTTTGTGCGGTTGTATAATTTTGGTGAAAGTATTTTGCCACCAAATATGTGAATGTTGGGTTAGCATACCTTAAAAGGTAATAAACATAAAATTTATCAGTGTGGCCTTCGTATCTAGAAATTGAGAGATCAGAGCACATCTTAGGGCATCATAAAAATGATATACAAATCAAATATTTAAATCATATTTCAATATTGTCTCAAAGGAAAAATAGAGTAATATTTTTTAATAAAACTGAACTTTTCTCAAGATCTGCTATCCAATACAACATTCTGGTACGTCAAAAGAGCCCCAGTTATCCAAATAAACTTAGTAGAATTTATTTTTGAACCTGATTTTTCTAATGTATGTAACTGGTTCTGTTCCTTCAAAAAAGTACATCAGTAGTTCTTTTCTTTAAAAGAAAAGGAAAACAGCCCATAGTGGCAACTTCACACCTACTTGTGAAGTGTGAAATGTCTGGGGTGCATTGTTTATTTTAAGTTTGGTTCCCTTTGGAGACAGAAACCTGGAGGTTCATGGAATTTTACAGAATTTGTTTTTTACTTACCAGTAGATAAGTTCTCTATAAATGAATATATAGCTTAATACCATAATAAAGAGCCAAATATTATAATAACATAGACTTTTCTCTTTCTGTGTGTTTTTCTCCTATACTTATTTTTCTTTTCAAAAGTAATGTGCAGCTCCTTCCCTTTTAAGAGGATTTTATATAAGTATTTTCTGCCCGTCATTTATCCTTTTGAGGGCAGTTCCAAGCTGCAGTTTAGATATTTTTTTCTCCTTTGCTGCCTTTGGCTGTTTCTTAAGTCAATTTCAGAAACAAAGAAATTTCAGTCTGGATGGCAGTAGGTTGACAAGACAATGCTAGTGTTCGGTCTGGATTACGGCCATCAGAAGACCACATCTGTTCTTCCCAGTGGATAGCTGGAACCAATTTGCACTAGTTTATGAAAACTGATGGTTAACTTTTTGGGAATTTTGCAAGCTGATTGACAGAAGACGTGCACTTCAATACCTAGCATACCAAATAGCTGTTCTGCAAGCTAGCAGTTTGCCAGCAGCAATGGAGAAGACATGGCAAGTTCCTTTATTGCCCGCATTAAATATTAAAATTGCACAAATAAAAGCAACAAATTACAAAAAATAAAGGAATAGAAATTAAAAAAAGAAAAAGAGAAGAAAAGAAAAAGAAAAAAGCAACATAATATAAAAGAAAGAAAAATAAAATAAAATAAAAAGAAATGTAAAGAAATATCTTAGCCCTTAGTCTCAATAAGTATAAACAAGTTTAACAACTTATCAATTTCCCTTAAAATACAATACTTTCTTCTTCCCTTCACATCTCTTATCTGTATGTAAATTCTTAAAAGCTCATCATTCAGTTTTGGTCAGCAAAAATCCATTAAGGATTACCAGAAATAACAATAATGATTTTAACCTTGGTCAGATAGATCACCTTGATATTCCTTCCCTTTGCTTTTACCAATCTTGATCTTTAATCACTTCAAATAATGTCTTAGAAGTTGGTTTCATTGACTTTTTATTTTCTATCCCTTCCAACCAGATCTTTCAAAAATTTGACAGGTCTCCTTTGTAAATCTAATATAGGGAAATTATCCAAATCATATTCCTGGTTGGTTATATGTCTGTTTTAATTATCAAATGTCAGCTATTTCAATTTTTACATATAACATTTCATCTTTTTTCAGATAATTCTTGTAGGTTGGCAGTTTAAAATCCACATTAAAAATCATTTTGGTCTTATTCAATAGCACTTGTTCATCTTCCATAACATTATTTGTAATGGCAGACATTCTTAAGATTAACATTTGAGCCCACTGTTCCCATATCCTTCAAAATTAAGGTATTTTGCTCTATTCTATATTAATAAGGTGTTTTTCTCATTTAATTGTAATTTTTACTTCCTTTTATTTTTATTCTAGTGTCCAACCTTCAAATTCTACCCTTTCATGTTTTTTCTCAAAATTCAAAGCACAATATTTTCCTATGGGAAAGATTCATTTATTGAAACTAAAAATCCCATTTCAAGTCCATCTAGACCACAGGTGTCAAAGTTGTGGTGTCACGTTGCCATCACGTGGTGTTCCCATTCGCTGAGCTGGGGTGGGCATGGTCTTCACATGACACATCTGGCCTGCGAGCCGCCAGTTTGACACCACTGATCTAGACTCTTTATCTATTTAAAACTGTCAAAAAACAACACTCTAATCACCTTTTTGCTGTTTATTTCCCCATATTGCTAAGCCCTTAAAATCACATCTCAAATTTATTTTATTAAGTATTGAAGGAAATTTACCCAGTGAATGCCAGTAATTCAAAAGTAATTTCAAAAGTGATTAAGAAATGAGACTTGAATGAGTTTTGTGTCCTTTTGGACTATATTACAGTTGTGGGCCTAGAAGGAATCATTTGACTTCCTACTATTCTACTCATCTGCCAGTCACAAAAACCTTAATTCCTATAGTCTGTTTCTCAGAAGCAGCTGTCCAAATTACATGTGGGCAATCCCACTTTCTCTACTTGCTCCAGAGAGATTCTATCAGTTAGGATTCATTCCCCAGCCACTGATCTTCACCATAATGCCATCCCTGAAATATGTCATCCCTGCTCTTTCAGGGAAGTCTAGCTTTCCATGTCCTCACTAAACGTCTCTGGTAGGGCACATCCTTAAACATTTATGAACTGCTACTGCTGGTTCTTTCCCTATTTTTTACACTTCAGATCCAGGGCACAGTAACCTGAGTTGTATGGAGAATGTACCAGTGATTGTGTTTTCCTTTTAGAAGCTGTTCTTTCCCTATTAATCTGTGTTCCTTTTTTTGGTATCCCAGCTATTTGCATACATGAATGTCTTAAGTACTACCTCCCACATTATCTCATATGCCAAGTCAAGTCAAGTCAAGTCAAGTAGGTTTTAGCGTCATTTCAACAATATACAGTACAGTACACAGTGAAATGAAATAATGTTTCCCCAGGACCAAGGTGCTACATCAGACAGCATAGATAAAAAAGAAAAAGAGAAGGACACAGAACTACACATAGCTCTAAATCTAAGAATTTAGGGGGGAAAAACTAAATACACAAGTATTTATAGTTCCACTTTCTTTGTGTTGAGGAGTCTGATGGCTTGTGGAAAGAAACTGTTACACAGTCTGTTTGTGTGGGCCAGAATGCTTCTGTACCTCTTTCCAGATGGCAGGAAAAAGTAAAGAGCACATATGAGGGGTATGTGTGAGATCAGCCACAATGTTTCTGGTGTAAATGTCCATGACAGAAGGAAGAACAACCCCGATGCAGCTGGTCAGTGTGCTCTCAATGGTCCCTCTGTAGAAGGTTGTGAGGATGTGTGGTGGAAACTGTGCCTTCCTCAGTTTTTGACAAAAAAGTAGACCTTTTGTTTATTTTTTTCTTTTTCTTTTTCTTTTTGGCATCATTGTTGCTCTAGTAATCAAAACAATAGGAGAACCGGTTGTTTTGTTCAAACATTCCTCTGTAAGACCATGGAAAAACTAAAACCTTAGATTCACAGAAACAGTAAGAAGAGATGTTATTACTCTGCAAATTAAAAATGTTAAAAATTAGGAAAGGGAAGGGAAGATTTGCACAACTGTGAGAAAACAACAGGAACATGCTTCACCCATCCTGGGCAAGAAATAAAGATACAAACTACTGGGAGTTATAAGGGGTGAACAACATCATGAACGTCTTGAGTTGAGGATAGTTCACTGACTTAATGGACTATTACTGGATCAACTTCAGGATTATAAAATTTATGATCAGCAGAGAACATATCAGCAAGCCAGGCCATGATGAAATAGTTGCTCAGGGAAATGAACAGCCACTAGAGGTGAGGGGTGTGTAAAGGTACTACAGTTAATCAGAACTGGGACTTCTACTAGAAAAGAATGAAGCACTGAAGAAAATCTGCACTAGATGATTTAAGATTGCTTAGGTTGAATAACAACAGTTTTAAATCAAATTTGGGAAGCATACACATCTGAAATGGGTTGTGATGGGAGCCGGATAATTTCAACCATCCCTACACTCAAGAAGCAGTGGGTGATCTGTATTGTCAATGGGCCAAGCAGGAAGTATGAATATTTTCTTAGATCTTATGAAGAGATCACTGCTGCACGTACTTAAACAGCATGTCTTTGTAAAATTTAAGACTTTAGACAGTTACTGCCTGTGATCCTGATAGCATATTCACAGAAATCTGATAGAAACCTCATAAATATGAAATATAGCTAGAGTAACCTTAAAAGTATACAATATCATTAAATGCCACTTGAATGGAATTATTTATCATTTCCAAAAGGTCAAACTTAAACCTAGATAAAATGGTTTGAGGTTTTAGGTCAAATCTAATCCTAAATAAAAATACATATAAACTATCAAATTTACTTTCTAGTTGACAGGAATGTAGTAATAAGTTTAAGTCTTTTTTCTTCTTGTTATTATTAAAACCTTTGTGCACTGAAAAACATATTTGACTCTTGGTCCATGGATTTTGCAAATGCCAGTCTGAAGAATTCTTGCCAAATATAGAATTCTTTTTAATTGCAAGTAAAACTCCATTGCAAAACACATGACTCAGTTTCAACAGCTTGATGAGATCTGAGTTATCATTGCATAACACTGACTGAAATGTACATCAGCCTCCAATTTATCTGTCACAATAATATTCTTGAACTAGAGATGGCTAAACCTGGCTATGTTGATTTCTCACATACCTGTTGAGGAACTCAGGACCCTTTTCTCTGCATGCTTGAATTCATGAGCTCAATTCCTCACCCTGCTGCACTGAAGGACAAGTTTGAATACAAATTCTACCCATAATCATGTACATGAAAAGAGAAACTTTGATGTTATTGGACTATCTGCCTTATCAAGCTCTATAACAAATGAGAATGATTATACAGAGCTCAAGTAAACATGAGGACAAATCTATTTAAAGGTTTGCTTAAAAAATCTATATACAGTTCTGTGTAGTTTCTTCTTCCTGTTTTTTATACCTTTAAATTTTTCTTTAAAATAAAACATGCTTGGAGTTATTTTCACAAATATAAGCTTTTGCTTATTTTTGTGCTAATATAAAAAGTTCTGAATGTATCTTTGATTGGACATGTCAAATTTTGAGGGGATATCTGTATTTCAGTTAGCTATTTTAAAAGATATAATACTAAGAAGAAAAATGTTTCTATCACTCCAACTTATACCTGCTGTTTCTGCAAGGCGTTTATTTGTTATAGGACAAATCTGTGGGTAAATTAGACATGAACACTCTTAAACACAATGTTGGTGTCATACTCACAGACAGCCAGTTTGCTGTAGATGTGAATGCATCAGGATAGAAACTGAGAAATTGTTAGTTCTAATTCCACCTGAGGAACAAAGCGATCTGAGTAACTTTGGGCCAATCATTTTCTCTTAAACGTAAGAAGAAGAAAAACAAAACAAAACAGCAAAACACTTCTAAAAATGTTAAAAAGTAAAGTGACAGATTTCTCCTGGCAAATCACAAGGCATTAAGACTGGCTTCTTCTGATTTTTCATTTAACAATTTGATAGCTATCAAGAGGGCCTAAATACAAATGCATTTCTTTGCAGTGAAACAGAGATGATCAGCTGCCTGTCTTCCAACTTTTTGGAATCATGTCTTTGCTGTTTTCCTTTGAGGGTCAGTAAGCTCTTGCATAATGGGGTCCTTGGTACTTTTTGAACTTGGTTGTTTTCAATAAATAAATAGCAACAACATTTACACTTAAATACCACTTAACAGTGCTTTACAGCCCTCTCTAACCAGTTTACAGAATTAGCATATTGTCCTCAACAACCTGGATCCTCATTTTACTGACCTTGGAAAAAAGGAAGGTTGAGTCAACCTTGAGTGCGTAAGAACTGCCAAACTGTAAGCAGCTGGCTGTCAGCAGAAGTAGCCTGCAGTACTGCATTCTAACCACTGCACTACCACCACTCAGCCATAGACTATATAACATCAACAGTGCTAGAAGAGAATGGGGTTTGCTTTCTGGAGCACTGATGATATTATCTAACTGGATAATGAAATGTAATGAAATGTCTGCAAGCAAACAACTTATCTCAGAAAGTATTAAGGATTCCACAGTTTAAACCTCAACTACAAATATTCTCTTCTATTGGAACGTCTTGCATAATAATTGAAGCATATATAGTTGAACATGTTTGCCTAATAGTCATTTCCTTAAAGTACTAGTTTTTTAACTCAAATTAGACAACTGGTCACATGATTTGAAAAATTTGCATCTTCAGCATCAGACTAAAAACAGATGCTTTCAAGTATCTATGATTTACCTAGAGAACTGTCTGATATATTTAGGAAGTAGATAAGGAAAGAGAAAATAGCTGGTTAGAATATTGTTTACAAACCAAACCAAGCTAAAGGCCCTGTGGTAGTGCAGTGGTTAGAATGCGGTATTGCAGGCTAATTCTGCTGATTGCCAGATGTTCGATTCTGACCAGCTCAAAGTTGACTCAGCTTTCCATACTTTTGAGCTCAGTAAAATGAGGACCCAGATTGTTGGGAGCAATATGCTGAGTCTGCAAGCCATTTAGAGAGAGTTGTAAAGCACTACGAAGCAGTATATAAGTGTAAGTGTTATTACTATTGCTAAACCCAAGCTGAGCAAGCAGGTGATTTTTTTAAAAGCATCCTTCTTAATAAAGTAGTATATCAACATTGATATTTTCTACAGTGGTAGCTTGGTATATGACTGCTTCAAACCTCATTGAATTTGGTTCTCAATGCATTTTGACATGAAAATGTCCCAGTACTCAGCCTTTGTTTAGTACTTGACACACTGTTGTAGGAAGAGGGGGAAGGCTGAGGAAAACAGACAGGAAGTCAGCCATGTTAGGAAGGTTGCTACAAAAGGAGGGGATGGCCACAGAGAAAGGCAGGAAGTCAGCCATGCTGAAAAGGTCACTAACATAGAAAAAGGGAAAGAGAGAAATTTCTTTCAGATGAAGCAAACGATTACATGGTAAGGCATATGGTTTGTTTGGATCTTATCCTTTTTAGTTTGTTTGGATCTTATCCACACCTCTCAGAATGAATTAACACCAAGTACTGAGGTATCACTGTATTTTTTTAACCCACTTTCAAATAAGTTTATTATTTACTCTCTATTTTCAAATTAGAAATATAGCATAATATGCTGCTGCTTTTTTTTAACACAAGAACCATGTAGGTAGGCGATTTAAAGAAATATAGAGATTTATATTGGCTGAAGTTTAATTTTTATTGACATTTATAACTTCCCTCTGAGATTTAGGGGAAAATATGGAAACAAAATGGGGTCAGACAGTTACAAATGAGAAAATATTGCTCAGAGCAAAAAGAACTGTGAAAAAAACAACTAACTCCAAATTAAAGGGAAGCAAACAGAAGCCCCACTTAGCTTGCAAGGTATATAGGTGGGGAGAAAATGCAGCTTTTACTTAGTGCTTAATGGAGGTGTAAAAGAGAGAGAACCTCTTCAAAATGTCTGATTTGAAACCTCATCAAAAATGTGTAAGAGAGATTTCTGTCTTTTATTCACAGTATAATTTGTAATCAATGTCCAAACCAGATATGTCAGTCTAGAATCATAATGCTGCAATTTTTACTCACTGTGCATAATTTAACACAGCATGATTCCTGAGATAGCTCATAATATCAAAGCATATTGGTTTTATAGGATTTTAACATTTGTATAGAACAAATATACTATATCAATATAACAATGTGACTTTAGTTCAAAGTTTAGCACTTCTCCCAAATTTAAGAATCAATTCAGAAAAAGAATGTGATACAATATACTTGAAGGAAATACAATAATTTCCTTTATATTTCGGTTTTTAATACTTGAAAGTCTTTTCATCTATCTTAATATTTAATATGTAATCTAGCAGTTATGACATTGGGAGGTCTGAGCTTTCTACAATAATATCAGCCTTCCACAGCTATTTTTTGTTGTAGTTATTTCTTATACATTTCAGAATATGAGAGTATAGGTAGTCCTTGACTTATGACCACAATTGAGACCATAATTTCTGTTGTTAAATGAGACATTTGTTAACTGAGTTTTACCCCATTTTATGACTTTCCTTGACACCGTTGTGAAGTGAATCCCTGAAGTTGTTAAGTTAGTAACATGGTTGTTAAGTGAATCAGGCTTCCTCATTGACTTTGCTTGTCCGAAGGTCACAAAAAGAGCTCACATGACCCTGGAACACTGCAACCACCATAAATACAAGTCAGTTGCTAAGCATCTGAATTTTTATCACGTGACTATGGGGATGCTTCAACGGTTGTAAGTGTGAAAACCAATCATAAGTCCCTGTTTTCAGTGCCATTGTAACTTTTGAACGTTCACTAAAGGAATGGTTGTAAATCAAGGACTACTTGTGTTGGAATCCATGATAATCTAAGAAATAATTGTAATCATTTCTATCCTTTAGCTTTATGCCATCTTTGCAGTGCATCAGCCCAATTATTGGGAAGAAAAGCTGCAAGTTTATAACTGTATTTTGTGCATGCTGAAGAATTAAGTGTGTATGCTTTCTGTGCAAGTTCCAAATAGAATAATAAAAGAAACTAAACTGGCAAAATCATTTGCTTCTTTTTCTTCTTCTTTCGGATGGTCCAGAAGGAGTCGCCACAGTGCATCATCAGTTTCCACCTAACAATTGGACTTCGACTGATTCTGGTGTGGAATTATACTATAATACTGTATTTTTAAGGTGTCTTTCTGTCAAGCACTCAGCGTGAAAGAAAAAAATGTGACTCTGATATGATTATAAAAGTCCAGGAACTACAATAATTGAAAAAAAAATATTATTAGTTTGTGTGGAAATGGATAGGTTAACATTAAAGATAAAGGATAAAGAAGATACAGAATATTTTTTAACATGGGATTTGTTCTACCAGTTGTTAGATATTAGAGGTAGAAATTAGAAGCTGGAAGAATCTCATTATGTACAAGTATATATGATGATGATGATGATGATGTATATGTAAATTGACCCAGACAATACACTGTTTACTAAGCACTTACTGTAAGTATGTTAAAGAAAAATGTATAAATAAAAATTAAAAAAGAAAAAAGAAATAGTAAAAGTCTGTAAAAGAACCTGTTTTCTGTGGCCCTTTCAACTAAAAAACTGGGAAAATTGTTCTTCCATAGAGAATAAAGAAAAAGGAGGAAGGGTCCTATACTTTAAGGAAACAAAGATAACACTTTCCCTCAAAAGATTAATGTACCAAATATTACCTTTTAACTAAATTATTTCAAGGCTAGTTAGTATTTAAGTTAATTTTAATTAAAGGATTAAATTGAGACCTAATGGAAACCCAACTGTTTATACAGTATAGTTCTGGGTAGAAGTGGAAAATAAACTATCCTACACCAGTTATGATTTTATTCATATCAGAATAGGAATTTTACATTGGGCTTCTGCTAATCAAACCAATTATTGTATTATCATATAATAGTTTAAATTAGTTAATGAGCAGTTTCTAAAGGTGATTAGAAAATGAAGTTTGCAAACTTTGTGTCCATTAAAAGTGTCCACCATCAATTGCAAATAAAATGACTGATCCCTTCATCTCCTGGTATTGAAACCCAAGAAAAAACTGCTGTCCTGCAGTTTCCTTGTGAGGAGCAGCCATCCAGAGCACATGTGGGTGATCCCCCAGACTCTCCTTATCCAGACAGTTTCCAAGGAACTGGTCAATATTGTTTCTTGGTCTTTGCCACAGTCATCAGCTCCACTTTCACAGAGCTACCTTTAGGTTGCCATACTTTTTGTGAAAGCCCACCATCTTTAGATTTTGATTAAGGGATTGAATATAAATAATCTTCATCCTCCTCCTTCTCCTCCTCCTCCTCATAATATATTATAGCTACCCTCAAATAGCAATTTCTAGGTATTAGGTTCTATACACAATTTTATACTGATAATGTTTTGTGTGTCACAACCTGAGGGCTTAATTGTTTTTTTTTGTTTTTGTTTTTTTTTAGATTAAGGCCTAAGTGTCCAAATTGCTCCCAAGTTTCTATAGGCAATTTAAAATTTCAAGAAAATAGAAAAAGAAAATAAATGGACAGCAATGTATTGTCAACAAACATTAAGAAACAAAATCTATCTGATCATTTAACAGCTAGATGCTGAAATACAGAATGTGTGGTACTTAAGTGTTTACAGTAGATGCTATGAATGAGACCCATGTACTATCATAGAGAATTATAAGCATTGATTTGTATGGGTCTCAGCCTGAAACCATCATGACTTCCTCTTTAAGGAGGCTTTATAACTTTATATTACAATGCTTATGTTCACTACTGACCCCAGGAGGGATTAGGCATTGGTAGCTCCCATACAGGTCTCTAGTTTGAGAGACAAATAAGAAAGAAGTGGTTCAATTCATAGAATCTATGGACTTCCCTTCCTACAAGGTAATCTCACCCAGGCCAAAGTCTGCTCTAATAACTAAGCATGCAGCTAAATATATAAACATTTAACATGTAGCTACTATCTATGCCTGACTGTAATACCTAAAAGTATCTTTCAGACTAAAGAAAGAGCATCAGTCTATCAGATTAACTCTGCAGTGATTAAGTTGTATGCCATGATTCTGACTTTGGTGAAGCAATCTGTTGTGTTTCAGTAAAAACTAGCCCTATCAAAATTTAAAGCTGTCAACAGCTTTTGAAATAACTGGTGGTAGACCAAGGAAAAAATAACTTAAAATAAATTATGCATAAGTAATATAGAAAATGTAGAATTAGGACAAGCACATATATAAAGAATGGATGATAGATTGTGTGTTTGTTTCTTTGTTTGATCGATTGATTGTCACCTTTTTCATCCACCCCATTCCCAGATGACCTTAGGCAGCTTCGCAAACTAAAAGCACAGCACATTACAGAAAACAATACACAGCAAAGAGTAAAATACAACAGAACTGTAGAGGACAACCACAAAAGACATAGCCTACCACTACTTCAAAATAAGGGGATCTGCTCATCCCTATAAGTATTTTTTAATAAAAGGATCACCAACCAACTCTCTGCAGGTGGATGTGATCTGCCACCCAAAATAATTCATGACTAGGAGCAGTCTTTGTTCTATTACATTGGGCCCTTCCTTCTGGTCAGATGGGAAAGTATGCTGCAGACTCTTATCAAACAAAAAATAATTGACTGGCAGGATCTAAGAAGAGACCCTTTTCTGCTGTTGCCCTCGCCCTGTAGAATACCCCCCCCCCAGTTGAGGAAGCCCCCCTATTCTCCTGGCTTTCCAAAAAGGAGACAAAACATGGCATATGTACATTTTTATATCTCATCTTTTGAACACCACCCAAAGTCCCTTTTTGAGGGAGATGGAGGTTCAAAAATGTGAAAAATAGATAAATGAAAATCCAGCCCATTCACCTGGCCCAAGAGACAGAGAAAGACAATTCCCGCTACCTCCTTGAGTAGCCACTTTGGCAACCAGTGATGACAAACAATGATTTGATTTGGATTTACATCTCATTATGGAAAGGACTTCATTAAAAGGCATACAAAGGTGAAGGGAAAGACAATTGTTATGGAAGAACCAATCACTTTCACAAATAAGAAGACAAAGTCATTTGAAAATCAGCCTGGTAAGTTTGGGCAACTTTTAAAACCTCTCTCCTCCCCATTGAGTTCCTTTTCAATCTAGCAGGCATATTTTCTTCATTCCTAAATATAGCTGGCATGATGGGGGGGGGGGGGGAGGTGACAATCTGAATAGATTTTGCTGATACTGGGCTTCATTTCAAAAGCTCAAGACACTATGGGAGATGGATAAAAGGGCTTGAAAATGAATAATTCTCCCACCATAAAACTCCTTCAGTAAATTGGCAACTAAAATGCATAAGCAGCTTTCCATCATTTAGTTGCAATTTTGGGATCAATATAACTCAAATCTTGTTTAAAGTTCTTCAGGCAAATACTTTCAATTTTTTTTTCCTGATGAATTTTTCTCTCAATTCTCCCTCATTGCTGGGATCCAAAAGCTGGATTTTTAAAAATGTGAGTTTACAAAGTCTGAACACAACTTTTGGCCCCTTATACGCTAATAAATTTTCATCCATATTTGACTAATACTATACTTGAGATTATCTTATGCATGTAGATCCATGTTTTAATTACTTGTTACTATTCCAGTTGAGTTAAAAACCCTTTTCTAACCTATGGTAAGAAGATAAGAAGTCTTCTGTATTTTCTTCAATTCAACCAGGGAGTTCTTAAGAATATTTAGGAGTATGATCCATGTATTACAACATTAACCCTAGTATTTAAAGAAGCAACATCACTCAGTCAAAAACAATTTAGCAATAGCAATAACAATAGCAATATTAATAGCACTTAGACTTATATACTGCTCCACAGTACTTACAGAGTCAGCATATTTCCCCCAACAATCTGGGTCCTCATTTTACTGACCTCGGAAGGATAGTAGGCAAAGTCAACCTTGAGCCTGGTGAAATTTGATCTGCCAAATTGCAGGCAACTGACAGTCAGCAGAAGTAGCTGCAGTACTGCATTCATGACTATGCCATCACAGCTCTTAGATTAGATGATCATCTAGGGCAGGGGTCTTCAAATTTGGCAATTATGTGACTTGTGGACTTCAACTCCCAGAATCCCTCAGCCAGCAAAAGCTGGCTGAGAGAGCAAAAGTTGGCTGAGGGATTCTGGGAGTTGAAGTCCACAAGTCACATAATTGCCAAGTTTGAAGACCCCTGATCTAGGGTCTACGCTGCTATAATATAGTTTAGGAGGCACAGACTCTTCTTGGGAAATTTTCTGTATATACCTGTGAGAGTGGAAAAGAAAAATATAGTAATTATGTCTTGTACAGCTCTTAATTATGTTGAATAATTATCATTTTTAGTTTAAAAAAATGCAGCATATGCTGCAGTTAGAGCTTTATTTAAAGTGGAAAGTGGGGTCAATGGCATAATTCTTCATACTGTTATTGACTTTCCATGAAAGTCAGTCATCCTAGATGGTGTTTAGAACATCTATTGAAGATTCATTAACACAGATGTTAAATAGCCATTGTATAGTACTCTGTATAATCAAAATAAATGTTGTTTTTGATGGTAGTTATTGCACAGGGGGCTAAAGCTCAGCTAGGAATAGATGACTTTGTTCTAAATCAGGATAAGTGGCATACATACTCATCATTCTGCTATGGCAAAAATAAGATATGTAATGATTTCAATATCCCAGATAGCTTGAGGAAATTTAATTCTCCTTTGGGAATCTGGGAATCCTTGACCCTGGCAAATTAGATTTGACAATCAGGAATTATGCTTTTTATCTATATGGCTTGGGTTTTGGTCATTGCGTATACCTTGATAATCATCTTCAGAAAACATTGCAGCCCAAAATAAATTGTTTTAGGATAGCAACAAGATTTGTGGTGTTTTTTTTTTTTTTTTAAACCGTTCTTTTCTGAACTAGACTTTCTTGGTAGTTTTGATGTTTATCACCATCAGTACAGATGGGTTTACTGAGGTTTGTAAGCAACACTCTTTGATTTAGATTCATATAGCATTCAGTTTACATCATGGGTTTTATTTGGATTATTAATGAATCTTTAGAATGAGACTTTTATCACAAATATCACCTGGAACCTTGCTTGGTTCAATGCAGCATCGGAGGAATTTTACTATTCTTACTTTTCATTTTACTTCTATCTTCCAGAGAAATAATACTTTATGGTGATACAAGACAGGAGTCCTTGACTTATGTCCACAATTGAGAGCCCAAAATTTCCATTGCTAAGCAAGACAATGGTTAAGTGAATTTTGTCCCATTTTACGACCTTTCTTGCCACCGTTTTTAAGTGAATCACTGCAATTGTTAAGTTAGTAACACGGTTGCTAAGTAAATCTGGCTTCCCCATTGCTTTGTTTATCAGAAGGTCTCAAAAGGTGATGGCATGACCCTGAGACACTGCAACCATCATAAATACATGCTAGTTTAAAGCTTCTGAATTTTGATCACATGACCATGGGGATTCTGCAATGGTCATAAGCATGAAAGATGGTCATAAGTCACTTTTTTCAGAGCTGTTGTATCTTTGAAGGGTCATTAAATGAAGGATTGTAAGTCAAGGACTACCTGTAGAAGGCAATTTGAGTTTTTTTAAGCTAACATGACTTCATTCTTCAGCAGATTTTTTAACAGATTAACAGAGTTGGAAGGGACCTTGTAGGTCATCTAGTCCAACCCCCTGCCCAAGCAGGAGACCCTACA
>JAEANM010005972.1:0-19024 GCA_017656035.1 Myanophis thanlyinensis
GGACTTTGATTGACACCTAGCATCGTGAGTTTTACTCGCGGCTAGAAATAAACGGGACCCCTCGCGGTCATCTAAACAGACCCTGTTTCTCGTGTTTTACTTAACCGATTTGGACCAGGTTTTCGGCTATAACAAAGGCTAAGTTATTTTGATCACTCGGTATTATTTAAAAAACCAAAGCTAAATAATTATCTGGGATAAGGATCAAATATTTTAGAGGAAACTAGAAACAGGTTGTTAATGCTATTCTCCAAGTTCACTCCATAGGTGTTAACTAATGCACAAATTCCCATCCAGCCATGGCCAATATTTTTTTAAGTCCCACCCAACATACCGTAATTGGAGGGCACCGAATTAGGGAAGATTCTTGTCTCATTTAGCTATCAATATATATAAAATGCATAACAATTACCAAATCATATTTGCCCCAGATTTTCAATGATGTAAACTTTCCAAGTCTGTTCCGCATGTGTCCTTTCTTCGCAGACATCCAATCATCATCCAGTTCCATATTTAAATACAATGGAGAAAAGCTGCCAGCAGTACACAGAGATCTCTTAGACCTGTGTTTCTCGAACTCGGCAATTTGGACTTCAAGTGCCAATATTCGTCGGAATTGGCATGCTCTTTGGAGAATTCTGGGAACTGAAGTCTATGCATATTAAAATTGCTGAGACTGACAAACATTATCTTGGGCGACCCCGGAGATACCGAGGCGAGGCCAGCCCGGCTCGTGGGAGAATAATCCCATCGCTTGCCATTAGGGGGCAAGCTGGAGGCTTCGCGGAGCCAGAGGAACCATTCTGCCAGGAACGACTGCTCTCTCCTCACTTCCGGTTTGCGCTGTCCGCTAGCGGACCGGGAGGTTCCTCCTGCCCGGAGCGGTTCACCGGGAAGCAGAGCCTGCTTCGGCTCGGCCTGAGAAGCCAGTGAAATGGCGACTGCCGGCCCTTCGGGGAGCGGGATGGCCCAGAAGACGTGGGAGCTGGCTAACAACATGCAGGAGGCACAGAGCATCGACGAGATTTACAAGTATGACCGCAAGCAGCAGCAGGAGATCCTGGCGGCCAAGCCGTGGACCAAGGAGTAAGTGGGTGTCTGGGCGACAGGGGAAACCGCCGCGCTCCTCGTTCTCTGCCTTGGTCCAGGGAGTTCTGCCGGCTGCCGAGGTCGCTGCCCGGTCCCATGGCCAGGAAAAGGGGCCGATGGAGCAGCGATGGTGCGCTTGCCCCAGAGTTAGCCTGATGCAAGGCGGATCTGGAGGGGATTTGTGGGGAAGCGGGGTAGACAGAAAAATGGGTCCAAGAAGAGACTGCATTTCTCAGGGCAAGTGATCGGCTGGATAATAAGGGCGAAGGATTTAAATTTAAGAATAGAGATGGAAGTTTGGATTTTGCAGATCCTAGAGAGGTAGAAATAATGGGATTTGGCACTCAAATGGATCTTAATAAGAAAATAACATCAGAAGTGAAACTGAAGATGGAATTAAATTGGGTGAAGAGAGGCATGCTTATTGGAGGATTGGGGTTCCCATCAAGCAAATACTGATAACTAATGACATGTCTACTGTGTTTTAACAATATATAGTTAACCCATGTATTTGGGTCATTCTTTTCTTGCTATAACCATGATACAAATGTGACCTGGCAATCTCTCTTTTTTTCTCTACATGATCGCACAAGAGTGTCTTTATCTCATCTCTTGCACAGTTATAAAGCATTTTTCTTCCTTTAGCCAACGGTTTTAGAGTATAGAAAATGTGATGCACTTTGCTGATGGTTCTGTCTGCAGAGCATCAGATGATCCACAGGGAGAGGCTCTTTCAAAGTTATAATCCTCCACAGCCTGCTATTTCTCATTAGGGTGATTCTTTCACAAATAGCCCTGAATGCCAAATTAGCCCAAGGGAATAGCACTGAAGCCATTTTCATCCTTTTATATAAATGCCTCTACTAACTCAAAAATAAGGAAAATGTAGAATACTTCAATGTGACATTAGATATAAATTAATTAAATAAAAATATGTTATACTTTGACAGTTGACTGTCATTCATTGGAACACTAATATCGGTCATGATGATTGAGTTGATACATAATACTGTTTTCAAATTATCCAGCATGATATAATCTAGAAAATCAGTCTATTAAGAATGCCCAAATCCCACTTTCCTCTTTCTCTCCTACCTGGGCAGAGAGGTCTTCAGAGTTCTTCTCATTTGCTTTTCTTTCTCTTTCAATGCTTTGAGAATTCTTCATTTCTTTGCTTAGCAAAGAGATCTTTTCCTCTCCTTACCCAACATAGAGATTCTTGCAGAGGGGCAGCAAGACCCTTTTATTTGTCTGCCTCTTCCTTTTTTCCCTAAAGCAGCTTGAGTCTTCTGGCCAGTATTTCTTGCCCAACCCTCACATCTGCACTGCCCCTGCTCAGAGTAGTACCACCATGTCATAGAATTCAAGACTTTTAATTTAATTTGAAAGGCTTCATTTAAAAAAAAATAATATTATAGGAGCATTAAGGGTTTCCAAAGTATGTTCAACACAACCTGGCCAATGGCTAACCAGGCCATTTTGTAGGGAGATCCATAGTGTTGTGCTCAGTGGGCTGTGAGGTTCCTGCCAGGCCACATCTTTCTTATTCGCATGCCCAGCCTGTACATTTACACAATGCTACCAGCCAGCATATTTAGAGATCAGAAAGCCAGAACAAAAGCAAGATAGAGATTGCATAAGATTGCATATTTCATGCCAATACATTTTTTGATGTCTTGAGAAACAACACTACAGCATCAGCAATGCAAAAAGACGTTTATTTAAGATCTATATAGAGCAATGTTTCTCAACCTTGGCAACTTTAAGATGTTTGGACTTCAACTCCCAGAATTCCCCAGCCAGCACAGAATAATAAGATACAGAACACTAGCATATGGCATGTGTTGAGAAAAGGAAGGAATTCACAGTTTTAGAGATAATTCCATAAGTTAAGCATCGGAATAGATTAAACAGTGCTTTGAGCCAAATTTTCCACCTCCAGACCATGCACGATATTACATAGATGTTTTACTGAATTATCAGACAATGTTATTTTATGGTTTTGCAATGTAGTTCTGTTTTATTTATTTAAAATAATTTGCAGTCTGTATCATTATCAATATGTTTACAAAAAAAGATACAATTACAAATATGTACAATACAGGAATTATTAAATTAGAAATAATAAAAATGTCATGGATAATAAAGTTATTTATTTCATGAAAAAATGACATCAGTGCTGGATCTAAACATATGCCTAGAGAGCACATTCAATAGATAGAGGATTATTATAAGGAAAACCATGCTGCATGCCATACAGTACATCTGAGCAGATGGTGTGTTAAATAATCCATAGTCAATCAACGCCTTTATTAGAACTATATAAATATACAAAAAATTGCTTGTCTTGGATCATCACCCAAAATATTATAAAGGGAAGTTTATGTAATGGTGTAAACATGAATTGTGTGTAGTAACAATCTTATGATGGCCTGAAAGACAAAGGCTTATATGTACACTAGACAAAGTTTTGTATGCCAAATTTCAGGTTACACCAAGAACTGTTGGAACAAACAAATATACAGTAAATGATTCCCTGTTTTTTTGGCAGATAGATTCTTATCTTAAGTCTTAAGTTCTGTCTTACAGTGTTGGATATTTACCATGTTTATAATTTCAGAAATAACAGCTTTTCTAAGTGTCTACTTCCAATTACACTTTGGGTAACATCTCAATTATCAAAATATTCTAGGGATTTCAAAAACTTTAGTATATTTTTGTTCTCTTAAAGATTAATGGTGTTTTTTATTTTTTTCTTATGATATAAAATAACCTAGTGATTTTATGTATAATAGAACCATTAGGTTTAAATAGTTTATGTGTATTTTTCCTATTTCCTTTCTATAATAATTTCAGTTGCATTTTTAAGATATTTGATCTTTTCCTTGCAGCCACCATTATTTCAAGTACTGCAAGATCTCTGCTTTAGCTCTTCTGAAAATGGTCATGCATGCTCGATCAGGAGGCAACTTGGAAGTGATGGGCTTAATGCTTGGAAAAGTAGATGGAGAAACAATGATCATAATGGACAGTTTCGCTTTACCAGTGGAAGGCACTGAAACCAGAGTTAATGCTCAGGCTGCTGCATATGAATACATGGCTGCATATATTGAAAACGCAAAGCAGGTAAAACAAGTAGATAAGCTTCTATTTTGCAATTTAACATTAACTAAAGTTATCTGAATTCAGTTGTGGATCCAGAGACATTTAGATGACAGTCTTTAAATTGAATATGCTTTGCCCTTGAACTGAAGTGAACTTGATTTTACAATGATCATTTTTTGCTGTGGTCATTAAGCAAATCACCACAGGTGGTCATTAAACAAATAATGCAGTAGTTAAGTGAATCCAAAATGTCTTTTGAACAATGTGCTTTCTTTCCTCTCCCTTCTTGTGGTTTTGGTTAGGTTGGTCGTCTAGAAAATGCAATTGGTTGGTATCACAGCCATCCTGGCTATGGTTGTTGGCTTTCGGGAATTGATGTCAGTACACAGATGCTTAATCAACAATTTCAAGAACCATTTGTAGCTGTGGTTGTGAGTATAATATTAGAATTTGTGAACTAATCACTAAAACATGTCTGAGAGCCAATTTCTGCTTGCTGGATTCTTGTGGTCATCTGAATGTTATTTTAAAAATTAAGTGGAGTCTTTCAAGTTAAACTAATGTAAGAACTAGAAACTTCAAACTGATTGTATGTAGTTTAGCACAGTGTTTGTTAAAATTACTACTACTAGAAGAATATGTATATCTAAATGTAGTTTAAATTAGGCATTAGAGTCCATATATACATACCATAATGTACTCACATGCCAGTGTAGCAATAGAACAGGTATAAACAAGGGTTTACCAAAGATGGGAAGTCTCAAAAATAATTCATGTGTGATTGCATAATAAAATCATAATTTTTATATAAAAATAATATTTAACTGCTTTTTAGGAACGTACTGTATATGTTAACCTTGAATACATTTTACAGATTGATCCAACAAGGACAATATCTGCAGGAAAAGTAAATCTTGGAGCTTTTAGGACATATCCTAAGGTAACAACATATAACCAGTTGTATAATATAAAATTGGAATTAACTAAACAAATGGCAAGCACTACAAATGCCTAGTTTAGCATGGCTTGAATCAGTTGTTAAACTCATACAGTTCGATACCAGTGGAACAAACTGATAATCCACTCATTTTAAATCCCAGTACAAAGACAGCATTGCTTGGATATAGTCCATAATAAGGCAGCGTGGTTATTTATATTCTCAGGTTTCCAAAAATACAGCATTATATCTCATAAGATGGTATGTGAATAGTGAGTACTATCATAGCTGAAAGTGACCATTCACTGTTCTTGGCTTTTTCTGCTGAGGTTATCTAGTCTGATTTAGGAAATTAATTTCTGTATCAAGTCTTTTAAAATGTACCTAGAGGAAGCAAAGATGTCCTCCTTAGAAGAACGACAGATTGAACAAGCTGATAGAAAATTTATCTTATGAATTTAGGATGTCGTGTGTTAAAAGTAGGTCTCTTTCGTCTTTTCAGAGGCATATGGCTTCTACACTTGACAGAAAGCACTTTGTCAATGAATTACTAACAAGGGCTAATGCAGAAGTCACAAATTACTTATCTAAACACTTCTTTGTTGACAGTTGCAAGAACTGGGGATTATAGCAGAACTTTTGTACAAAAGATAATGTAGTGTATCCCTTACATTCTTGTCAGAAAAAGAAGAATGAAAATTTCTATGTGTGCATCAGGGTGTTCTAATTATATCATTCAGGTTGCTTCCTGAAAATTTATAAACCTCCAGATGAAATAGAAATTGAATAAAATTAATAATTTAATTGATAGGAAGGTGCTATATTTCCATTCCTTGTGTTTTATCTTTCAGGGCTATAAACCTCCTGATGAGGGCCCTTCTGAATATCAGACTATCCCACTTAATAAAATAGAAGATTTTGGAGTTCACTGTAAACAGTAAGATATTAACTTTTAATATAGCGGCTTTGGAATGTTTTCCAGTTTGAAAAGAAAAATACAGCTACTTGAAATTATCCAAATCCTACAACTGTTGTAGATGTATGCATTGCTTTGTCTTTGCTTTGGAATAAAAAGAACAGATATGCATAATTGATATGGCTTTCATTTAAGCTCTTTTGAATAGGCAAATTTGATTTGCTGAGGTATAGTAGAAAATTTGACCCAAACAGTTTTGATGAAAAAGCATTCAATATCTTCCTCAACGATGATTTTCTCACAATTACTATGTGCCAAGCAAACTATCTTGTCCCCATCCCATCCTCCCTATTTTTCTGTAATTAGAATTGAACAACTGTGTACATGTACATACATTATTAGTCTGGATATGATGCCACTTCAGTATCATTCTGCAGAAGGTGTGTGTGTGTGTGTGATTTTTAATATAAGCCTAGTGAACAGCTTTGTGCAACCTGAAGTGAAAATTACAAAACAGGAGAAGAAGTTGTTTCATTCTCTATTGTTTAATGGTACAAAATGTATTTGTATTCCCAAATTACAGTATTCTAGACCCTGAAATATTTTTTTTCCACTTTCTTTCTTCAGTTTTACCTACCTTTCTAAAGTATCATAACTTTTTATTAATAACATCTTTCTCGATCATATTAATGTATAGTGCTTAATATTTGTGTATATAAAAGCATTTTTAAATATATTAAATTACCATCCATTTATGAGCTTCTTTTGAAAAATGTTCTGTATGTCTCCACATAAACATTTTTTTAATGAAACAGGTATTATGCGTTAGAAGTATCCTATTTCAAATCCTCTTTGGATCGCAAGCTGCTTGAACTTTTATGGAATAAATATTGGGTGAACACTCTTAGTTCATCTAGTTTGCTTACTGTAAGTATTGTGGAACACCTGAACATATAAAAGCAGATTACTAACAAAATTAACACATAGTCTTTGAAAACTCATTTGTGCCTGCAGGCAGAAAGATAAAAGGTCAAGAGGAGGAATTTCATAAAATGGATTAAAAATATATTAAGATTTGGGGTGCTGCAGGACTCAGGTCATATATTCTTCAGTCTAACACCAAAAAGTACCAATTATAGAGACAGCTCTGGAAACCACTTTTGTATTGAACAACTTCTTTCCTTTTTAACATGCTATATCCTTTTCTTTTTTTAATTTAAGATTAAAATCCTGTTTTGTCCATCTATGGTAGATACCATCTGCCTGCAAAGAGATTTCCATCTAATCATTTTCTAGGAATTTTCTGCAGCTCACAAAAAAATACTCTGGAAAGGAGACCCACTAGGGCAGATTTTGTGGGGACTTGAACGTTGTGACAGAGAAAAAAGTCAGGTCATATGTTCAAATAAAATAGGTGTTTAAGTAGAAATCTTGGGGAATTCTGTGAGTTGAAATCCACACATCTTAAAGCTGCCAAATGTTAACACTGCTCTGAAGCAAAGTAAAGCTGTTGAATAATTCTATGATTTAACCCTGCTCTGTGATAGAAAAAAAACAAACATTATCTCTTCAGTCAGTAATTAAATCACTTATTCCATAGCCATCAACTAAATCAAATCATATGCTTAATTTGTTCAATATGTTAATTTCTTAATTGTACACACATACACATTCCAATAGCACTTTTGCAGTTAACCATTAACTAGAGATATGTAACACTTTGGATCCAAAGCAGAAAAGAGCTTCAGGTGGGGCAGAGGGATGCTTATTTCACCTGTCAACACTATGCTTCTTTAAAGAGGTGCCCTGAATTGCAGTGGATACTCTGTGTCTCCTCCATTTCTGCTTTGTATCTAAACAGTTGCACTAAACCATGTAAATTATGTGTATAAAATTGACTACTTGTTCAGCCTAGCAATACATAATCTATTGGTAGATCTTGCAAAACAATATTTGAGGGTGGATCTCTTGTATTTGGATGGGAAACAACCAGGACTAAACAGGGCTGTAGACTAGGTGAAGTTGAAAAATACACTGAAAGAAAGCAGTGTCAAACCCCTATTGTCGCCAGGAAAAAACCCTGTATGTGGATATATTGTAGATTTTAAACTTCGTTAGCTTCTTTAGTATGGGTTGTATAAAATAGCACCTCAGGTGGAAATTGTGTTCATGGTAAATCTTTTTCAAATGCAGAATGCTGATTATACAACAGGACAAGTATTTGATCTGTCAGAAAAATTAGAGCAGTCAGAAGCTCAACTGGGACGAGGAAGCTTCATGCTGGGTTTAGAATCCCATGACAGAAAATCAGAGGACAAACTAGCCAAAGCAACAAGGGACAGGTAAGGAAGGTCATCTTCATTTGAGGTTTTGGATTAACAATAATTATTGTTAATTGTATGAAGATTTCATACTCTTAATATTTAAGATATTTTCCTGTGCATTTCTGCTAAATAGAAGTTGCCAATTTCATTGATTATTTTTGTCAGCATTTAGAGCTCCTAGATATGACCATTTGGGGTTTTTTTCATATAGCTTGTTTTATGAAGCTAAATATTTTTATTTTATTTATTTTATTAACCAGATGTATAAGATGCCCAATCCCACTATATAAGTGATGTTAAACAGCATCAAATATATATGCAGAGAAATGATAAAATAATTTTAATGTATGTATGTAATGTATGAAAGTATGTTTGTATATTGGGGAAATTGAGCCATTTTTCCATTTGGCAATATAGTCTGTTTAATGAGCTTTTGAGTGGATAGCTGATTATTAATCCAAAAGGGGAGCTAATTTGCCTCAAGGCAGTTAATGTATGTGTTCCATCCAATCATATGGTTTTAAGAAAACTGCTGCTGAACCATGGACAGTACTAAGCTAGATAAAGTAAGATTTTCATTCCATATACAATACTAGTCTCACCTGTATGTTTACATTATCCATTTAAAAAACATTGATGACTAATACAGTGTCAATTCTGAATTGAACCTGGCTAAAGCCATCTTTTGCTGCTGAGCTACCGCATTGCCCAATAGCATAGTACACAGAATATTTTCTATATTGTAATTCATGTCCATAATTTGTAGTCATATGGCTACTTATAGAGAATGTTGAGTTTATCTTTTAACTTCTTTTGATTATAAAATATTGTATGTGCCATTCATACTAAACGGTAACATTTATGCAATTATGGACACTACTACAAGGACATTTGACTAACTTGCAATGTAATGACAACGTTGCATTCAACCATTTAATTTATGTTTTTATTTTTCTCTCAGCTGCAAAACCACAATAGAAGCAATACATGGACTGATGTCTCAAGTTATTAAGGACAAGCTTTTTAATCAAATTAACATTGGCTGAAGAATATCATCAACATACATAGATCAAGGATAGAGAAGACATGCCAATTTGGACTAATTTCAGAAGTGGAACTTGAGCCAAAAGGGATATTTTCAATTTATTTGTAGTACTTTAAATCATTTTCTCCCACTTCTCTGCCTAGTTTTAAGAACAAATTCAAAGTTTATTGTAGCTCTGTTCTTTACCCTAACATTTTGATTGCTTCAAAATAAATAAATAAATAGGTTGTAGAAGTTTAAAATGTACCTGTGTCCGTTTGCAATAAAGATCTCTTAAAATGGCCAACTGCTTTTCCTTTTCACTTTAATGTTATCAGTGATTTTCATTCTTTGTGGTAAATTTTGTGCTGAGCCAAAACCATTATTTCCTGAACTGTGCCTATCGATCTGCACAATCTGCCGTGCAGTGGAAATGCTTCTCTTTCAATTAATCCTTAGCTTGGTTCACAATTCTTTCTTAAAATCCGATTTTTCTAATTTATACAGGTAGCAGCACATACTTGATTGTAGCTTATTTTGGGAATTGTACGGCTGGTCCTGGTTAGTATTTGGAAAAGAGAAAAAAGTGCCTAAGAATTCCAGGGCTCTTGACTAGAGTGAGAAGTAAAAAAAAATCATCCTGGAAAAATGCATAATATTCTGAGGAAACTGCATGGATGCAATAACATGAATCAAACTCAAATTGAGGGCATATTAGTCTAGGCATACAACTATATAGGTGCTAAACTTGTGATTGTCTTTTAGTTGATTTTCCTTGTAAGCTTAATGTATTATCCTAGACTAGAATTTTTGGATAGCATTTAGTCATAGCTGATGAATCCCACCATTTAAGAGATGTAGCACTTTGATTCTAATGCTGTAATCATTCCCACACTGATCAGGCTATCAGTGTATTTTTTGGCTTTAGCACACCGTGAACTTACATAAAGTAATTTGAGAAGCTAAGATCAGCAGTGCATAATAATCTGTCAGCACAGAAAATCCAGTCCTTCCTAAAGAAATGTTTGAAGGGAAAAATATTCTTGGGGTTAGGATAGCTAAGCTTTCCTTTAAGTTGTTTTACTTAATGAAAATAGAGTCATTTCCTAATATATATATAATATACTGTATTGCGGGTTTAGCAAAATTATTTGTCTTACTGACTAGTAAAATCTGTTGTTTTATTAAATGTCTAATCAGTATTACTTTAAAGTGTAATATTACGTACAGTTTGATTGGAGCATTACATAAAAAGAACTATAGTTTTATGGTACATGTTTTTAGACTGAAGTAATTCCTTTAAAATATATTGGATCCAACAGAACCTGCCTACTTTACCCTAGAATCCAATAGGACCTGTGCTCTACCCAGGTCCATAGAATATGAATCTATGAACATAGAATATGAATATGAATCCTGAACACAGAATATTAATCAATATGAATCGCTGTATTGCTATTTCAAAATGTTGTTTTACATTCATACTTAGCTCTACTCCATTAACCTTGTTCATAAACTGTACCATTACACTTGAAATTTTTAAAGAATAGGAAAGAATAGAATAGAATGCTTTATTGGCCAAGTATGATTGGACACACAAGGAATTTGTCTTTGAGGCTTATGTTCTCTGTACATTAAAGGAAATGGTACATTCGTCAGGAATCATAAGCTACAACACTTAATGATAGTCATGGAGTACAAATAAGCAATCAAATCATACTAGGAGACAATAATATAAATCATAAGGCTACAAGCAACAAGTTATAGTCATAGTGGGGCGGGTGGGTGATGGAACGATGAGAATAATAGTAATGCAGACTTAATAAACAGTTAGTTAGACAGTGTTGAGGGAATTATTTGTTTATAATCCAGAACTATAGAAGAATGCCAAAAGATAAACACTATGTTTTAAGTTTATATAATTTTAGACATATACAGACTCTGGATTCAACTAAAAACCCATTCTTATTTGAAATATATCAATATATATTAGCAAAAATGTATGTGTGATACAAATGTGGGCAAATGCACACCTTAGGAGAAATTCACACAAAAGATCTTTGCAATAAATTTTAAATACATTCTCCCAAACTTAGATTGTGAAAAGGGAAAAAAATGACCAATAGTTCTTTAATTATAATGGCTTATATATTATCAAAATACAGTTATATTGTATACTGAAGTATACTTCTTAATAAGGTATATATTGTGTGCATATATAGGAAACAAGAAGAGTATGATTGTGTTCATCTCCTGCTGACAGGTTTCTATAGGCATCTAATTGGCCACCATGGGATCAGACCTTGGACTATATATATGTGTGATTTAGCAGAACATTCCTTGTCTTCTTGGCAGACAGAAAATCAGTTTTTACATGAACCAGAGTCATGCAATTGAGAAATCACCCTGAACATTCAACCTTATTACTTTGAGGGGCAAAGTATGAAGGTGGCAGATTGTTTGGATTTATTTGAATATAAGTGAACTTGGTCTTAATTCAGAATCATGCTTTATTACTACCCTCATTAATGAGGAGAGTTCCACTTACAATTCAAGGAAAAAAATGAAAAGGTCTGCTTTGTGTGATGCTAATTAATGGAGGAAGTTCAAGGAACAAGAGTGGATGCCAGTGTGATTATGCATGACTATAAATCCAACTTACATGGTACTTATTTCCAATGATTCCAAGCAGCTTGCTTTAAACATAGAATAAAATATAAAAAATCAATAGCATAACTATAACAAGTAAGCAACCTAGCATGTAAATTTTTGGGGCAGCAAAATGTAAATTGACTGAACAATAAACAATCTATAGGTGCACTAAATGGAGTAATATCTCTTTCTGGGAAAAACAACTAGCAAAAGGGAAGATTGAGCCCCTCATTCCCATGAGCATCCCTGATCCTCCATCCATAACCCTGCAAGTTCCTGAAAAGAAACTGTTTTATACTGTACTACAGTATCACCTCTTTCCCATTTCTGTGCTTCTAATCCACCTACATGAATCCATCTACAAAAGCAACACACAACATTTTAACAAGAAGGGTTAGAGTTAGGGTTAGGCCAGGGTGACTACTATGAATGAAGAACTTGGAAAGAATTCCAGCAGCAATGCTCTGCCTATTTTAAGAATATGCTTTTGTTCTTAGAAAAAATAGTTTTTGAATTAAAACAGGCCTTTTTTCTCATATGCCAAGAGATCCTCAAACACTTGACATGGTCTTACTCCAACTCCAAAGGGCTACTCCAAGCCCAACTGAAGTGAAAAAACACATGTAGTCTAATTTTGTGTATAGCACACATTTGGCTCATTATTTTACCCCATCAAGTTTAGCCTCTAAAAGTGAAATACAGTACTTTGTGAGGACCAAAATTTGAGGGGTGTGTGTGTGTGAGGAGAGACAGAGAGCGACAGAGAGGATGAGTGAAGGCTGGGACAAGCATATTCGTAATTAGACTTAACAGCAAATCACTTTTTATTTATGTCTGAATAACAATTATTACAGTATTTAATGTATTAATGCCAGCTATCATATAACATTATAAAATATTAATCCCAGCCATCATATCTATTACATGTATTAGATTTATAGTTCTTTTTCTATTATTATTTTCGAAGAGAGCTCAGGACGTTTAAAAAAAATCAGGAATTCGCAAAAAAACAAAAAAAAGAAGATAAAACAGGCTCCATCTCCTTGGTGAGCTTAAATCATCTCGCTGCGAATGCGGGGCTTCATCCGAACGGAACCCACCACCCCCGCCACAGAAGGCCTAATTCCGCCTTTGTCATAAGAACGCTCCACTTGTCCCGCCTCCCCCGCCGCTCACAGAAGGTTTTTGATAGGCGGGTACTTCCAGAGGCTTTCTATCTCTATAGCAACCCGTTTGCCGGCTTCTGTTTTCTTGCGCTTCTCTGTCTTTCCGAACCGAGGATCCGAGGCTGAGGAGCGAGGAGGGGCGCCCTTATGTAGGTGGTTAGTTCAGACGCGATAGGGGGCTCGCGTGTTTGGGAAACATGTGGGAAAAGGAGGCCGCGTTGGGATGAAGTGTAGGTTGTTAGGAGCAAACTTCTCGGAGTAAACGGCGCTTGTTGCCGCCTCCACCCCGGCCTGCTCTGAAGTAATAACCACATGGGTTGGGGGTGAGGAGAAGACAGTTCGCCTCGCGAGCCTTATAAGCTCTTTCTCATTCTCTTCCGAAAGGTGAAGACAGAACGAAAAAAAGGGGGGAGGGGCGGGTGTTTGTACAGAACGACCATGCTGAGCCGTTTGCTGTGTGATGCTTTTTTTCTAAACATTTCTCTCCCAGTCGTAGCTCACATCGGAAGCGATGTTCTGGGGAGAAGAGCCGCGGAGGGATGCCTTCCCTTTGCTTGCAGTCTTGTTCTAAAACTGGCTCCCTCAATTCAGTCCCTATGCGCTCGGATTTGTCTTGACACGTGACAGTAAAAAAAAAAAATCCGGTTCTCATTGATAATTTGCATATACATCGACCTTAACTAAAAGGAGTTTTCTGAAAGGAGTGTAAATATTGGTCAGGCAGTTTTGTCAGTGAGAAAATACAGGTTTTGGCACCGTCCTACCGTAGTAGCATTTGATTATTGCTCAGAGCAGGGCTATCATTCATTTAATGCAGCCTCGAAAGAACTTTACAAGCCACACAATTCCCTATTTGGAACTTTATGTGCTTACTTTTTCCTTAAAGCAGGGGTCCCCAATCTTTTGGATCTCAGGGACCACATAATTCATAATTTTAAATCCTGTGGACCACTAATATGATCTGCCTAATGATAACCCTGTTTTAGTGCAATATAAAAAATGGAAATATTTTTTCTGAGGACCACCAAAATTTTCTCATGCACCATGTGACCACTGCCTTAAAGCAAAGTAGCTCTCCCCCTCAAATATATTCAAAACAGTTCCCCCTCCCAGTATCTTCCATGTCATGAATGTTTTCTTTTCTTTACTCTGTTTCAAATACTGGAATATATACAGAAGTATTAAATTGTACTATTTTCTGTCCACATTAAGGCTTCCCTGCATTCATAATGGGGTAGTAGGATAACTGAAACTGGAGTAAGATTTCTGCAGTACATATTTTATTAATTGCTTTAAAATGCTTTGAATGCCTAATAGAATTTCAGAAAAATGTCCTAGTTTTAAAAAAAAAGCATTATTGGTATAATGGAAAAATGACTCATCAAGCAATGGGGGTTGGAGGGATGAAAGATTTAAATGGTTCTATCTGCATCAGGAAATTCTTCACTTTATACTGCAATCTCTATGAAATGCCTATGCAGAAATAAACTTAATTGAATATTTAAACTTACTTAGGCAAATATGTACCTTATGAAATCTAAAGAAACAAAATCAAAATACTTGTAGAATTGAAATTTATTTTTTTGTACATATATCTGTATAGTCTTCTGATAAAAATGTGGCTTTGCACTATTGTAACTAATAGCAATAGCACTTAGACTTATATACTGCTTCACAATACTTTGCAGCTCTTTCTTAACTGGTTTACAGAGTCAGCATATTATCCCCAACAATATAATATAATCATATATAATATGATTATTCGTCCAAGTAAGATTAGGGAGAACAAGTGAATCCTAAGAAGCACAGGTTGGAAGTAATTGAGTAAATAGATACACAAAAAATATTCTAGATGAGGGCAAAGATCTATAGTGTAGCATTATTTTTCATGTTTAGTTAATCCAGATGAATGGAAATTTAAAAGAAACAAGACATGGGAGTGATATCCATCTTTCACTTACACCCTAGCACTTGTTACTGGGTATGCTACTTTTGATTCCAGGAGAAGCATATAGTAATAGCTATTGATAGACTCATTAGTAAGCTAGCAAAAATATAAAATATAATTCCTGCTATCAGGATTATATAAAAATGTAATGAAAATCAGTATAATGTTCACTAAAATGCATTATTTGATTTATGCAGAAAATGACTAAGATAATGTAAAGGAAATTTTCTCTAGTGAAAACATGTTTTAATACTGCATGTTATGTAGATAATATGTGATAATGATATGGCAGTATACTGTACAACTGTCTATTTCTATTTTAAGGCAGTGGAAAACTGACTTTATCACAAAGTTATGGTACGATTAACATTGGAGCTTATTGCTAGAAGCCTTACTCAAAAGAATCGCAGAGATGAATCTTTGGCTCAACATCTGAGGAAGCTAACACATCTGAAATTATCTAATAAAAATATAGATGTCATTGTAAGAAATCTTCCATTATGTAAAAATGTAGCTTTTATATTTAAGATTTAGCCAGTATTAAATGATATTTTATACTTTGTTTTAATATAAGTTTCTAGTTGGAAATAAATTTCTGATTCTATTTCATGCCCTTGCTTTAATTAGTTTAAATAATATATATTTGATTTGTCTTTTATTATTGAGTTTTATTTAATTATTTGCAGGAAAATAGTTTTGGATAGACATATGGTTTTGTATATAGTAACATTCAGTGTTATTAAGCTAAATGTTCTCCAGAAATGGGATATTGTACAAATACAAAATAATTTCAGCATGAATACGTTTGGCACATTGAGTTAGATTTCTTTTTCTTTCAAATGAACTAGCACGCTGTGCTTAGAATAATTTATTGTATACAAAAGTGATGTGCAACATAGCTATTCAAGGATCATATCTTTAATGCATTGTTAGATTATGTGGAATCTTTATCATGCATCCCAGGCTTATTCAACCATATTCATGTACTTATGATATACGTAAAACTGTAGATTTAACATAATTTTAGGGCTTTTGAAATCTTGCTGAAGCTGTTGCTTATCAGTAAATTTTACTAAGTAATGTATTTCAATTTTTTCTTGTAGGATGATCTTACTTTGTGTAAAAATCTTAATGTCCTATATTTATATGATAATAATATTAGACAGATACATAACTTGGACTTTGCGACAAACCTAAGACATCTGTACCTGCAGAACAACTGCATTACACGAATTGAAAATCTAGAATCATTGATAAGACTTGAAAAACTGTAAGTGAAAAATTATGTTTTTTTATTGATTCGTGTGTAATAATATAAATTTTAGACTAATAAAATGGAATGAATATATATATTTATATGTAATGCTAAATTGCACAAACTTTGTATTGAAGAACCAAAGCTTGATAAACTTGAACATATAAAATATAATCACATTATTCAGATCAGATCAGATCAAATCAAATTTTATTCATCACATAAACAGTCATACATGGTACAAAATGCAGTGAAATGTGTATGTGACCACTCGCAACCATACGCATTTCACTGCATTTCGTACCATGTATGTCCAAGTATGTAATGAATAAAATTTGATTTGATTTGAATAATGTGATTACATCTTATATGTTCAAGTTTACCAAGCTTGGTTCTTGAATACAAAGTTTGTGCAATATAGAATCACATATAAAATATGTGATGCTATATTCCATTTTATTCCATTCATTCCATTTTATTAATCCCATAGAAATTAATTTTATTTGATTATTGGTGCAATATGTTATGCTTTATTGATTTAACTTCTGAAATAGTGAAATTAATCAGTAATTTGTTTTTTATTTTCCAGAAAATATGCATTTTAAAAGAAATTGTAATGAAAGACTTTTCTATTTTGTTTTATTTCCAGATATTTGGGTGGCAACTGTATCACTGTAGTGGAAGGCTTGGAGACTTTAGAGGAACTGAGAGAATTGCATGTTGAAAGCCAGCAGCTTCCCTTAGGAGAAAAACTCTTGTTTGACCCAAGAAGTCTTCATTCATTATCCGTAAGAACATTATACCTGAAATTTATTTGATGACAGACATTAATTGTTAAAAGTTGCTAAAGTTTCTTATTTTTCAAACAATATACTGATAACTGGAAGATATAATATTTTTATTTGAAAAGTTTAAATAATTGAGTCAAAGCATTTAGAGTATATAATTACTTTATCTCCTTTACTTTACTTTACTTCCTTTTTAAACTGGAAAGATAGCACCTTCTTCCCCTTAGCATGCACATCAAAATAGGTTACATAAAACAGTTGGAAGAGGATTGTGTATTAATTGAATTATATGGATTTTAATAGACCTTTTAATAGTTATTTACTCCATTTTAACAAGTTACTAACTATGATTTCAAGATTGTTTCAAAACAAAATTATAGGTATATTTGTTGTACTGTTTAAGATTATGTACATTTAAGAACATTTTACATTTTCATCAAGTTTTCTCTCAAGTTAACTGCATACAATTACTGCATTTAAATATTGTTTTGTATTTGGGATAAGTATATGTTTTGGTTCATTACAGAAATCTTTATCAGTTTTGAATATCAGCAATAATAATATTGATGAATTAAATGACTTATCTATTCTGGAAAATATCTCCCATCTTATAGCTGTTGACAACCAACTTCATTTCATAAAGGTAATAAAAGCATGCAAACTGATAAATTCCATAAATGGAACTAAATATTATTGCAATAATTTGCCAATTGTTAAAATTATTGTCTATTGCCCCTTGAATCATGGTGACCTTTTATTGTGCAAACTTTTATTTACAAATGTATGAGCGTTAGACAGTTTTATGATAGATGAAG
The DNA here is from genome assembly GCA_017656035.1 of Myanophis thanlyinensis. Lineage (NCBI taxonomy): Eukaryota > Metazoa > Chordata > Lepidosauria > Squamata > Homalopsidae > Myanophis > Myanophis thanlyinensis. The sequence continues at coordinate 18,020 of JAEANM010005972.1, forward strand.
CTGACAAAGTTGTCAATGATACATCCAACATTTTAATACATTTGGATTATAGAGATTTCTAACAAAATTGGGGGGAAACTTTCACTCATAGACAATAGAACATTGTAAATATAAAAGACTCTGTAAATATTGTAATAATCTATTTCATGGATTAAAATATACCTCTATAATTAGTTTAATTTAAATCTCCCTTTTCAGTAGATTAGAGGCATTTCATCTGAAATGAACAGATAACTAATTGTACGTAATATACATAAAATTAATATTTTAAATTTGTAACCTAAACAGAGGAACAAAAAAGTTATAAAACTTCAAACAAATTGGACTAAAGCTAAGTGTTAAAATTGACTTTGAACAGAATGTATTTTTTTTCATTTTTTTTAAATTTCTGGTTTGTTTTGGAGGTGTTTTAAACAATAAATGTTCTTGCTAATTCTGTAAGCTTTGAACATTACATCTTAATATACTTATTACCATTCAGAATGTTAGCTGCTTATATCAAACCAAATTGGGCAAAGATTTCCTCTTTTCTTGGTATGTGTCTATGCATAATAGAATATTACTTCCTTATACAATGATTTCTAGGTCCTGGTCTGAACACTTATGACTCATGCATTTAGCTTCTTCTTATCACAATTTATAAAATTTTAATTTGTTCCTAAAATCTCAGTAGCAAAGTCTACCACCACTGTTAAGTCAAACAGTACAATTTAGAGAATGGATGGTGATAAGGAATTGAATTTTTAAAGAAGTGACATTTTGCAATACTTTCTTTATTTTTTAATTTTCTCTTAATTCCATTCACAATGATGTAATGCATATAAAGACTGGTGATTAGGGCACATTTCAATGGGCACATTGGTGAGAGGAACAAAGGTGATGAGGTGATGGACAGGTTTGGTGTTAAAGAAAGGAATCTAGAAGGACAGACTTTGCTAAGAGGATGGAAATGGCTGTAGTTAACACCTGTTTCCAGAAGAGGGAGGAACATAGAGTTACATATAA
>JAEANM010005973.1:0-19023 GCA_017656035.1 Myanophis thanlyinensis
GAAACGTTAGCTATATGTACATATACATATAGTATATAAATTAAAATAAATAAATATACATATACATATACATATACACATAGGTCTAGGTGTGTTCAGGTTTTTTCCCATGTAAGATTAAGAGTATCTTGGTGACATTTTGGTGAGGTCCCACTCGCTATCCTCAGGCTGGTGCTTTCTGCTTGGTGCCAAAGCAGCACGAAGCAGAAAGCACCAGCCTGAGGATGGCGAGTGGGACTTTGCCGAAATGTCGCCAAGATACTCTTAATCTTACACGGGAAAAGACCTGAGCACACCTAGACCTACATACCTGTACCCATGAAAATCTACGAAAATATAGATACGGTATGACCAGCTAATGAGAGCCAAAATGCTCGAAATAGATCTATACTGGCCTCACTGAATTTTTAAAATACCAGCAGAAAAAAACATTTAACCAATAAATATACATATACATACACATACACACACACACACACACACTTAATCAGTTTCAATGCACAGCCTCCATGTAGTTACTCACTGAAACTGATAACCATTTTGGTACAGGCAAAAGAACTAATAGAAGATATTACAAATTTGACTACTACAATATGAGCCAAGTTTCCTGAAAGGCCATTCTTGCATCTTCTTGCCATAGGAATTTTATTCCTCCTGTTCCCACTTTAGGATCAAAACATCTACAGGATAATTTCCTGGTTGTTACACCAAAGCAGAAACCAAAAGGAAAACATGGTATGGTGCTTTCTAAGATTATTTAAACCCCACAAGTGATTTATTGCTAAAGATAATTGCCACACTTGGCCCATCAGGGAAAGGTCAGTCTCCTCTTATCACATTGCTGTAATGTATTTAATCATAGCTTGTAGAAGCACTAAAAGTCAGAGGATGAGCAAAACCATTAGGTTTGCCAAATTTTGTTTTGTTTTTGTTCCCTTTTTTTAGCTCCTTTCACTTGATTTCTCTATGAACTGGACAGGGGATTGAGCAGAGCACAAAAGCAAAGTACATTATAAGTCAGAAAACTACAATGTCTTGGTTTCAAACATAGTCTAGAAGAATCTCCTTCAAACGTCAGGCTAATATCTGAGTGAGATGAGTAGTTTAGAAATAGGAAATATAAATAAATAATGAAAAACGGATTTCATTGTATCTTAATACAGTATGTCATCATCTAGCCAACAATAACTGAGTATAATTGGGATGTGGATATCTCCAAAAAATTATTAAGACATTTTATTCTCCTCATTTTTACTGTCTGGGATGCTGGGTGTGACTTAGAATAGAACTGAAATATATTTAGATATTTTAGCGTTCTCTGACAGTTAAGTGTAAGATATCATGGAGCCAAGGCAGTGAACATTTCAATGCATCCCAAAGCCTGGAAAGATGTTCTACCATGTTATCTGTCTTTCCTGTTTGGCATAAACTTTCCCCAAAGTCTTTTAAGTAGTGTACTTTGCCTAATATGGATGGAATAGGTAAAATATATCGAGCTACCTTTAATGGAGGGGCTATCTTTAATGGACGGGCAATGATGAAAATACCAATGTTCTATGCATGATCGTGCACCATCATTATTATCCAGCAAGACGCTGTGGTATATTTTCCCATAATCTGTCTAATTAGAAGCCATTCCACATGTTATCCTAAGGAATATCCTAGTTTTTATTGTCAATAAATTTGGGCTCTTAATTCTTACCTAATTTCAAGTCTTTTTTCCACTATAACAGAATGAATTAGATTAGCCAGATGTAAGGAAGACATATTGACTGATGGTAGTTAAAGTGATTCTTAAGCAATCTTATTTTTTATTCCAATTCAGAAATAATCTATTAGAAGAAACAAAGAGGAAAAACCAGGAAGAGAAATATAACAAAAGAAAAATGTGTGGCCATCTGAAAGAGTTTCTCTTTCTCTTATGGACCTTTCCACATTCAAGTACTGCATAAATTTGGAACTGATGTCATGCCCTGCATCCCCAGAATTCATTTGGTCTTTGTTAGCATTTCGGCTTCCCTGTTGATAATCTGCAGCTGTTTTAGAAGAAATTCTGCAAATACTATATGGTAAACTTCATGTGGATTTGAAATTGTGAAAATTTGTGACATCTGTTTTTCCAGTTCCTCAGGTCTTTCTTTTGTAGGAATCACAGTCCTATTGCTATTTTTTCTCTGATAAAAAATTATTTTCCACAGAGTGGATGTTTTTCTCCTTTTGCTTTACCATGAAAATAGATACAATGAGCTATGAATGAAGATTGGGGTGCAAGATGCTGGCCCATTCTGACTTTTGCATTCTACTTTTAGTTGATAGGAAAACTGATTTCCATTTTCACAGTACAAATATACCTTGAAAACATATTTTTTCTGCCATGTCTCAGTGAACATTGTCCCAGCCTATTCATGAGACAATCTTGTGTTCTCCTTAGCTTTATCAATATTAAAGAAGCATTTTCCTCTTTATTGTGTCACATCATCCTAGGACAGCACCAAAGCATACAAAATCTATTAGGTTTAGTCATACAGAGCCTTGGGGAAAACCCACATAATTATAATGTCATGAGGCTCTAGAGATAGGACAAAGATCAGCAACAGGGGCAACAAATGTAATGCTGATATAGTTTTCTGTCAACTCCAAGGATGGGTGGCCAATACCCATTCTAAAGTCCTCATTCAATAATGGGAAAAGGCCCTATGAAAATAACAATAGTAAAGTCATGCCTGGGCTATTTGGAAGTATGCTATGTTTAACAACAATAGCACCTAGACTTATATACCACTTCATAGTGCTTTATAGCCCTCTCTAAGTGGTTTACAGAATCAGAATATTGCCCTCAGCAATCTGGGTCCTCATTTTACTGACCTCAGAAGAATGAAAGGCTGAGTCAACCTTGAGCCAGTCAGAATTGAACTCCTGGCAGTCAGCAGAATAGCCTGCAATACTGCATTCTAACCTCTGCAACCACCATGACTCTATGATTAAATTCCATCACATGGTCAATTCATTCTAATTTTTCTATTTTTTTTAGTTTCTAGCAATCAAAGCTAATATAAATCTCAAAATATTTTAGAGGTATGGTTCCAGAATTGGTCACCTTTCAAGTACAGTCATCAAAATGTTGTCCTGCTGGTTTTAATGCATCCATTGTAAGGCTAAGTCTGAATTCAAGACACTTGACATATTGGTTTTCTTTCCTTGTGTTGCTTTGCTGTTTCCAAACAAAGTCTAAATGAGTCATATAGCAGATTGCAGTTCACTTTTGCAAACTTGGTATTTCCTATAATAAATGCTTTTTCTGAGAGAAAGAAAAAGAAAGGGAGAAAGAGAGAAACAACCAGAAACAAGGATGTTCATTTAGGTAACCTCATGAAAAAATCAAACTCTGCATGTAAATTTTCTGTCCTTAACTAAATATCTAGGGATACTCAGGAAAGAATTAATTGGTAGCAGCCCAAAAGAAAAAAAGAACTTCTTTCAGTGCCCCTGTGAATAATTTATAGCTGCTTCCCTTTCAACAAAAGAATATGTTGAATGTTTTTGACAATAGCAGGTACATAATTGTTTTATGCTGGAGGCATTTACGGTAACTCATTCATTATGTCATCTCGCTAGTTTTCATGGCATTTATTCTTTCTCTTAGAGAGTGCATTTGAATGACAAGTAAGAGAAAGAAGCTCCTATAAATGGAAGCTGAGAGACAGCATGCAAAAGTGGACACTCAAGGGAAAAGAAAATTCTTGACTTCTTTCTTTTTCTTTTAGTGTCCACTCTTTCATGCTGTCTCTTGATTTCCGTTTAAAGGATTTTTTTTTAGAAAATCCTGTTTGACATTTAAATGGCTTCTATCCAATAATGTCATTCTGCCAGTGAAACTAGCATTAGTCATAGATAAATTCTACATCTCTTGCTTCATTCTCTAGCCTGGTGTCTTCCAAAATCTTAAAAAAGTCTCTGGACTGGAATAGATATAGGGAAAGGAAATAAAACTATTGTTCAAGAAGTCCACTCACATAAAATTCAATGTGGCACAGAGTGGTAAGCGCATATTACAACACATATTGAATTGGGGCCCGATCTTTCTTTTGGAGAACAATTTTGTACTGTAGGTATCCATAGTTTCACAAAAGACTCACTGTGGGTACCCATAATACCCTTCTCTCCTTTTGGCTTAATGGGTTTACTTAGAAATTCATGCAAGTGTGACAAGACCATCTGAAGAAATTAGAAATGTGTAGATACTTCTTTTCAATTCTCCAGAACTGGTTTAATTGCAAAGAAAGTCAGAGAAGAATGCAAATGTGGGACTTTTCCCTCACTCTCTTATGATTTACATACACAACGTCACAAGAAAGAACAATCTGTGACCTTGGAAGCTGGTGCCTATCAGTATGGAAAACTGTGACCCTAATAGATCAATACTATGGTTCAATATTAAAGTAAAGGTAAAGGTTCCCCTCACACATATGTGCTAGTTGTTCCTGACTAAGAGGCAGTACTCATCTCCGTTTCTAAGCTGAAGAGCCAGCGCTGTCTTGATGATGATTCCGTGGTCATGTGACTGGCATGACTAAATGCCAACAGGTGCACAGAGCACTGTTACCTTCTCACCAAGATGGTCCCTATTTTTCTACTTGCATTTTATATGGTTTTGAACTGCTAGGTAGGCAGAAGCTGGGACAAGTAACAGGAGCTCACTCTGTTACATGGCGCTAGGGATTCGAACTGCTGACTTTTCTGATCAACAAGCTCAGCGTCTTAGCCACTGAGCCACCGCATCCCCAAATGGTTCAATATTACAGCTTCCTAAACTTCCTGCATGCATACTTACATACATAAATAAAGGGAACCCTAAGGGAATCCCCTTATATATGAGATTCACGCTGGGGAAGGATTATGCAAGTAGTTCTCTACTTGCAACCATTTAGTTAACAACAGCTCAAAGTTATGATAGTGCTGAAAAAAGTGACTTACAACCAATATTGCACTTACGACCACTTATGACCACCATGATAAAAGTTCAAGCACTTGGTAACTGATATTTATTTATTATGATTGTGGCATTCCAGAGAAATGTGATCACCATTTATGACCTGTCAGCAGGCTCCTAGCAGCAAAGTCAATGGGAAAAACCAGATTTGCTTAACAGTCATGTGACTTGATTAACAACCATTGCAAAAAAAGTCATAAAATTCAACATTAACTGTATTGCTTAGCAATGGAAATTCTAGTAATAACTCTGGTCATAAATCAAGGACTACATGTGCTTATTAGTTTTTTGTTAGAAGTTAATTTACATTATATTATCATGCCTTTCCTATGGAAGGTTGGGTGTGAGGATAGAACAGGACAAAGTGAGAGGAAAGAAAGGCAGCTCGACGAGAGGGTGAGTGAGCCTCTTGCCTTCCCTTACAGAAAGTTGGGTGTGAATTTTAAAAAAAGTGCGAAGCAAAAGGAAATAAAGGCGGCTCGCGGTTCACACTATAGATATAATTCATTCCTTTTCCTGTCTAATATAGGATTGGGATAACTAAATACACAGGTGATGCCGGGTTATCAGCTAGTATATAATATAAAATAAATTCACATATATATCCATGTTTATTAAAGTGTAGCATTAAAGCCAGGATTATTTGATCATTTGACCCATTTGTTGCAATCCTGACTTTCTGGACAGGTATAAATTAGCAGACTTCTTTAAAGTTTCATAAATTAAAAAATTACAAGGCATATCTAGCTTGCTTTGGCAGCCAATCTTAGCCCAATCTTAGAAAAAACTAAACAGGGTCAGATCTTATAGTCCTTAGATGGGAGATCACCAGAAAATCATTTATTTGGGCTGTTAATTAGACAGCAAAGTTAAAAAAAAATCTTGGCAGAAGGCAATGACAATTGTTGCCAAAATATTGTTGCCAAAAAACCTATATTGACAAGTTCATGTGGACACCAAGAAAATCTTTACTGTTAATGCATAACTTCCTAAACATTCATGAGGGCAGTTCCAAAAGAAATTTATTGTAATTCATGTATCTGCTTTGATAGCAATACATATGTTTTCCTTATTACTAAACTTTTTTTGTATAAGATCTGGAATTATTCCATAGTCCCCAAGAAACAGTCTCAAGTTTATTTTTTCCATATTTCTAGCAGAATGGCTTACCTGGAACCAAGATTTTCTATTCAGGTTATTACTGTTACAGCAAAGTTAGCTTCAATAAGATTAATGGATAGCCATTCCCTTCATTTTTTGTGGAAATATAATCTAGCTCAGACATGGGCAAACTACAGCCCACGGGACACACCCGGCCCGTTGGGCTTTTTAATTCGGCCCGCTGAACTAGTTCTGGCACAGTTCCACCCTCAGTGATTGGTGCATCGCGTCATCTGATGCTGGGTGCACGACCTACGCGAGGCTGGAGCTGTCAGGCCTACTGGCGCAGGACGATGACACGGAGCGGCTGCTGTCCTCGCTCCATGCCCTTCCACACCTGCCGGGCCCCTCACCCACCAAAGAGGCCACCGAGCCATCCAGGGAGGCCGTGGGGAGCCACCCGGCAAAGCGGGACGGGACACTGACGCCCACGTGTCTTTGCAGGTGTGGGATGCAACAGCCATGGAGAAGAAGGTAAGAGGGCGGCAGGTGGGCGCGGCCCCGCAGTGGCAACGCCAGCTCTTCTCCTGCCGCTCAGATGCTGCTGAGGGGGAAAAGCGGCTCCGGCAAGATGAGCATGCGCTCCATCGCGGGATTTAGTTGGCGAAGTAGATACTCGTCTTGCCGGAGCTGCTTTTCCCCATCAGCAGCACCTGGGCGGCAGGAGAAGAGCTGGCGTTGTTGCTGCGGAGACGCCCCCGCCCGCCACCCCCCGCGCGCCCACCCTCCAGTCTCTTACCTTCTCCATGGCTGCTGCATTTGGCATCCCATGCCTGCAAAGACACGCAGGGGAGGGGGGGCTGCGGGAGGAGGAGTAAGAGTGGGGGTGGGGGGCTGCGGGAGGTGGAGCCCATCATTGTGGCCCACGAGTCAAAAAGTTTGGCCCGCGAGTCAAAAAGTTTGTCCACACCTGATCTAGCTCTACATCTCTGTGTTAATTTTTTAGATATTAAAGCTGGAATCTAAATCCATTAAGTGAGACTAAATGTCTGACACAATTCCCTCATTGCTGAAGGACTGGGTCAAGAGTAGATTAGCATAGCCAAAATCACTTCAGATTCATACTGGTCAAGTTTGCTTGCACATCCATCCATCCATCCATCCATCCAATTTTCCTACATATTTTTCCTACATATTTTTCCTGGTGATTTTTTTCTTATCTTCTTTCAAGCTCTATCCCTATTGATTTCAATCAATGTAGGGCAACTTGAGAACTGCTTTAATTTGCTATCCTTTTATTACTGTGCCAGAGGAATGAGATTATTTGCAACTACAGGCGCCCCAATCCTCTTTTTGACTTTCTAGGAAATGCCTATTTTGCCCCTATTAAAATGGGAACTCTATTATCAGTGAGGTACGGCCTACAGAGGTTTCCATGGAAGCCAGAAAAGAGTGGATTAAAGTTGAATCCACCCTGCAAGAGCAATCTTTCAGGAACAGTGATATAAAACATCAGACACCCATGGACATAGAATTTCAGCCTTGGTCATACAAACAGATAGTCTGGAAATACTTTAAAGCAATCGTCTTTCATTTATTTCAATGAGCTTTTTCTTGTCTGTTATTTTTATAAATAGAGAAGCATTGTAAAAGTTTAACCTCATTAGTTTGAAGATTTGCTGGTTGCTGATATTGGACATTCAATTTTTTGTTTCATTAATAGCTATGAGGCATTTCTGATTTGGATATACTTTAGAATAGATTCCAATTATCTCTGATTTCTTTGAATCATAATGCCTTTGTGCCTTGGTCTTTATGCATGTTATATTAATCCAATGATTCTTCAATGGACCATCACTCAAACAGAATATCTGTGCATCCTGTTTTCTTGGTGATAATATTTCTTATAATAGGGCGTAAATAAATCAGAATTATCCTACACCTGTCCAAATATTGAATACTACTTTTCCTACAAATAATCCCCTCATCCCGTAACACTATATTCCACTGGGTTGCTTTTTCCATTGTTAAATAGTGTATCAGGGAGATTTCAGTCCCAGTGATTTAGAACATGGATGGGTTGAAGGTAAATAAGGATCCTTTCTTTACTCTCTAGCCGATTTACAATTATTTTGAAAAAGTAATTTCACAATAGAAAAGTTGAAAGAAGAGCCCTGTGCTATTGCTGCCGTGTCCTAATCACAACCAGCCTTAAGAATCTCTTCCACAAAATAGTAATAGTAGTCAGCCTCCTTTCCACAAACTATGTCTTTCTCTGTTGGGTAGTTTTAGAGTTTTATGTTCAGATCTGTAGTATCATTGTTCTTGTGTATACAGTATACGCTCACTGAGGGAAGAGTCAAGTGAGTAATTTGTTCTGGCCTCTGACCTTTCATTTTGAATTTGGCTCCATCCCCAGCCATTATTTTACACAATTTTTCAACTTCCCCCCACTATTATATTTTTTTCATCCTAATTTTAGGAGACTGATGACTCTCCCAGATTTGATACTTAGATTCAGATCTTTCTACAAAGAACGCAGGAAGAAATTTCTGTGCTTTATTTTATTTTCTTGTCAGCTTTTTTTGCAGTTCCTGATTTATTTTCAAAGAAATGAAGGTAATATCTTTATGCTGATGCAGTCATATGTTTTAAAGGGATTCTTCTAGGTATCAAATGACTGGGCATGTTGATATTCTGTAGATTACACTTTCTGAATTCTGCTTAATATCTAATACAGTATTTCTCAACCTCAGCAACTTTAAGATGTGTGGACTTCAGTTCCCAGAATTCCCCAGCCAACATGGTCAATTCTGCTGATCTTGCAAGAATTACTTATTTGCTTTCTCAACATTCTGGCAAAAATAAAAATAGTCTCCTGATACAATAAAATATGCACACAAATATCCTTGTCATAATAATTTCATTATCAAGGGTGCAGTGGAAGAAGCGATGCATAGGAGATTCATCAATAAACTTTTCAGAACAGGAATGAGAATTTAATCTGCTACCATGGTTAGATTAGGGACTCTACTAATCCTAATAATTGAATTATTATTTCTATTGGATTTTTATCCCACATTTTAAAATAAGGTGATAATTACAGGACTGTCATGCTTACTATTTTTCATGTATCAACATAGAGAAAATAAAGAAAATAATTAAAGATTGGATATTTGTTCCCTTTTCTTTGGCAGCATTACTATTTTACAGAAGCATTACATTGAAGCAGTTTCAATGTCCATACTGATTGATTAAAATTTCTGCATATTGCTAATTCCAGACAATTTCCCATATATAATCACAGTATAACAATCACAAACAGCATCTTTAACTACAGGCTAGTAAAGTATACCAAGACTCCCTAGTAAAAGCATCTATATCTATCAGCCTGTCTTTATATACATGACAAGATAATCAATTCTAAACCTGTGAAAAAAGTAGTTTCTTACTGCATCTCTAAAAGTAGCAAGAGAGGAACCAGCTGTAGCTTTGGCAGATGTGTCAAACTGGCAGCCCACCAGCTGGATGCATCACTCTTCAGCTCCGCGAATGAGAAAAACATCATGAAACATCATGTGACCGCAACATGACGGGGCGAGTTTGACACCCATGCTCTGGAGGAAAGTTATTCCAAAGAGTAGGGGTAACAATTGAAAAAAGCTGCCTGTGTCCTAAAATTTTGAAGCGGAAGAACTCAGAACATATCCTCCTTTATTCTATGTATATAAGTAGGCAGTTAAGCATATAAGCAATAACACAGTTGAGCTTTTTCAAAGGTTTCCAAATGATTTAATTAACTTTGTAACTCCGTGTAAAGTGCATTGCATAGGCCAATTCAAGGGGAATTGTAATCTACAGATGCTAATTCAGGCAGAAATGAAACTAAGACACCCCCAAATCGCAGATCTGCTGTTTCTGGGAGAATATGTTTCCTGAGTAAGTATGGGAGCCAACAGAAAACTATTTTTTTTTAATGCAAGGAGTATCTTTTGTCATGATTTAGTTGTAGTTTGTCATGTTTTTTTACCAAACTGTAGCAGAATTTGGGATTGATTATACACATCCTGAAATTGCATATGACAGATAAAGAGCATGTATTGGGCTACATAAAGTTTAGTGCTAACCCTAATCTCCTCCTCAAGTAAAAGTTGGAGCCTCAGTAATACTACCCACTTCCAATTTTTATGGATGTTCAGAAAGCTACCTCAATCAGCAGTATGAAATGCACTGAAAGATCAAGCAAAATTAGGTCATATGCTCCCTATCCAAGTCCTGCCACTGTTACCTATGCTGTTTCAGTCCCATTCCCAGACTTAGACAGAAAGAAAACTAGATAATGATGTGTTATTATTTCCAAGACTGAAGAGATTGGAGACTAGATTGAGGCTGTTGTATATGGTTTGATTATATGGTTATCTATCTAAAAGAGTCATGGTGACTTAGTGATTAGAAAGCAGTATTGCAGGCTAACTCTGCCCACTGTCAGGAGTTTGACTGACTCAAGATTGATTTAGGATTTCAATATTTCTGAGGTCAGTAAAATAAGGACCCGGATTGCTCAGGGCATTATGCTGAGTCTGTAAACCACTTAAAGAATGCTGTAAAGCACTATGAAGTGGTATATAAGTCTAAATGCAATTGCTATTGCTATATGGTTAGATCACAGGTGTCAAACTCACAGCATCACATTGCTGTCATGTAACATTTGCGATGTTTTTTCCCTTCACAAAGCTTGGTGGGCATGGACTGTGCATGATGCATCTGGCCGTGGGCCACCAGTTTGACCCTCCTGGTTTAGATGATCTCCTTGAAAGGGAGACCATTCCATCTTTCAAGGCAGCAAACACAAAACCCTTTCCTAAAGAAGCATTTCATATCCATCCATGTTCATCTTTTCTACTTGTCATAGAAACCACACTGGCATAAAACCTATAATGCAGAAAACCCTATTCACTTTATTTAAATCTACATCAACATTTAATATGATAACAGTGCAAGACAATGTGCCATGCTGGGTTCTGCCCAAACCCAAATAAATATGTGTATGTTTATCAGCACAATATTTATGAAGAATAAATATTCTTCATGAGAATATTTCCTGACTAATGGATCATCCTGCCCATTCATCCCCAACAAGAGAATGGGTCCAACCTGATGACATTCATTAATGTAATCAATGTGAATAAGTACAATTCTAAGATCACATTTAGTGTGCTAGGCATCCAAATATTTTACAGATTGATTAGACACATGGGAAAACATTTGCCAGATTAATTGATAGATTATTTATTTCATTTACCATATATGTTGTAATAATAAGAATAATTTATTAACTTTATATTTACCTAGCTCCCAAAGATTCTGGGCAATTATTCAAAGTATCCAAGAAATGAATAATAATAAATACAACACACTACTTATAACGGTGCAATTTAAATATCCACGAATAACTCTCTAATCTAGATGACTTTCAGTCCACAAATGTTACAGATATTGTTTGGAAAAATTCTATTCTTAACTTTTACATTACTAGGAAAATTCTGAACTGAAACTAATTGAATCCTTAAGATGCCTAAGGCAAACCATTCAAAGGAATCTTACAATCCTGTGAAAGTCGAAGAAGTCAATGAACTAAAACTAATTTGAATATGTTTTTCCTGTCTCCAGTCTCCAGTCTCAAATCCTATTCCATTCTGTTCTGCTACTACTACCATACTCAGTCAAATTCCCATTGTCTCACTAGGCCCTCTTCAGCAAGGTATCCCTCATGGAAAAGGACAGATATTCCTGCTACTTATTCCTCTTTTAACAACAAACTATCATTTATCCTTTAGCATGAATACATAAATGGCAATGACGACAAGCTCTTCCAATATCTCCTCTATTTAGTTTGACCAGAATAGTGCAATCCTGAAAGCTTCATCCCCAACGTAATTCTCATATGTCTCACCTGCCAGCTTCTGACCTCACAAATTACAAATCCAGACCATTTCCAAGTAGCTTCCAAAATTATGATAGTGTCTCTAATAACCTTGCCAAAGGGGACATTGGCAGCTTCTCCTTCTCAAGGTATATATTTACAATTCGAATTGAAGTCTAATTTAAGTATTTTTTTCTTTAAATTCCATGTATTTTACAATTGATCTATGCCAGTATTTCTCAACCTTGGCGACTTTAAGATGTTTGGACTTCGACTCCCCAGCTTTGCTGGCTGGGGAATTCTGGGAGTTGAAGTCCAAACATCTTAAAGTTGCCAAGGTTGAGAAACACTGATCTGTGCAGTCATAAAAAGTACCAAGATCTTAGTTTATATAAAACATGATTTATAAAGCACAATAGCTCTGCTCATATATCACATGAACCCAAACCAAACAAAGCACATTATTCTTCAGGATGTGATTCAGTTATCATGGAATTCAGTTGGAACTTATTCTTAGGTAACAATACATAGAGCGTTAATCATGTCTCGTACATTCAATTATAAGCATGTTAATTTATTTGTTTTGGATGTCTGTGCTTTATCATAAAGCATTTAACTACACTGTTCCTTGGAATGCAAACAATAGAAAAGCAGAAGGTAATTATGGCTAAATATGGAGTATAGATTCTCCCTAGAGATGTGATTATGGGGGCTGTCACAGAGAACTTCTTCATATCAAAATCTCCCAGCATTGCTAAATAGGATTCACAGAATGTCAGTGCCTAATGAAATGCTTTATAATTTTGTGCTTGTAAAAATTCTGCAATCACAAAGACTTCTTCCTCATTGCAGTGAGTTTATTTTTCTAGAATAGACAGATATGGGTACAGGGAAATAGAAATAACATTATATTACTTCAAACTCTTTAAAACTGTCTCATATGGTAATCCTATACACTGAGGTGTGAATTTAAGGCTAATAGCTTTTGTTTCTACTTAAAGAACTCTATTTGGTTCATCTATTCTAATTCATCCACTTGATAATTACAGGCCTCTAATTTTCCTAGACACAGCTGACACCTGGACAAATATAGCATGTAACTCAGAAATTAAAGGAATCTGCCGAACTCTGAATATCACAATGAATTCTATGAAATACAAATTTGAACCAGAAATATTACTCACAAAGTCAGAACAAAACATACAATGGGCGAGACGAGGATTGTCAGCTTGTCATTATGCTGATGGCTGTTAACATCCACAATTACAGAAGACTACATATCAATTATTATTTGTCTGGAACATGAACTTCCCGGAGCATGAAAGGAAGGGATACAGCCTGCATTTCTGTCTCCTATCTTCAGCTAATTAGTGCTGTTTTTAATGGCTTCATCTACCCAGGATCAATTGTCTAATGGGGAATGGTTCTCTGTCAGTTAATAAGGTGGAGAACTATGTAATGTCTGGCTCCAAAATAGTGCTTCAAATAACAGTAAAACAATCATGTGATGAAATAAACAGATAGTTACAGCAATGTTAGCTAATACTGGAAGAGGAGGGAGAAAACCAGACACGGACACATTGATACTATTTCTACAAAAGTTAGAGATGTGTAATAATTGTGAAAGGTGCTATTTAATTGAGCAAAGGAATTAATTGGGATAAAGGTCCTGGTTAAAGGACTCTAAGTGGTCTTTGTTCAGTTTCTTCCTAATCTCTAACTTGCAATTAATTTTCCACTCAATCAAAACTGTTTCCAAATTCTCCAATATATCCATTCAAATTATTGGCAAAAATAAGCAATATTTTTTAATATGAATAACTTAGACTGGACTAAACTAGACTAGACTAGATAGATAACAAAACTGAAAACATTCAGATGGGATAAAGAGTTCAACAGAATCATGATACCTCACTCTCTGATTTAGAAATCCTGTTCAATTTCATTCTTTCTTCCAAATTTAATTAAATATTCTTGATATTTTTCTTCTTGGCACCCACTACACATCTTGTGTTTCTAAAAAAGGGTGTATTCAGATTTTCTTTATATAGTATGTGGTAACTAACTCTCTGCAAGTGTGGAAAAAGGGATTGTGTATTACCTTACATGTGCAAGTGTTTGCATAGTCACTTTCTTTATTGAAGTGGGTTGCTCAGTCCTTGTGCTACATTAGTCTGCCTCACCTTAGCAGTGATTCGAATGGCAGTTGCATTCTATAAAACAATTTTTTTTTAATTTAAACAAAATTGCTTCTAAATCTTCACTTTGTGTCACTCCAACAGTGTTCTTGTACTATTTTGTGAGGTAATTTTCTTTCTCTCCTTTATAATAATTTTATTAAAGAAAATGCTGTTATTTTGAACTTTTAATAATTAAAAAGCAGATAAGGACCAATTTATAAAAGTGATTAAAAGATGAGGGTAGGTAGAACCCTAAATCTACATTGTGGCAATGAGCTTGCTGGGAATCCTTCTGACTCTCAGATGCTCTATTTACATGCTAATTGCAGACACCTCAGTTCCTGCAGTTTACTCACAAGGAGCAGCTGTCCAAAGACCAAGTAGATGATCTCATGATCTCTCCTTTTACTGGCTTGGTCGCTGTCTGGTCATCAATCCCACAACAATGTTGTATCTGCTCTTTCCCAAATGGCTACTTTGCCACAAAACCTCACCAGAAGCCCTGCAAGATCATTTTCCAGTAGCTGTCCCATCTTCATAATCTCCAATCCCTACATTAGTATTGTTACAAACATGGACCTTGGTCTCAGTAAACCAGGATTAACAGAATTAGTCCAATACCAGAACACCAGATGTCAAAGGCTCTTTTCCAGCATTTGTGAATTGAAAAAAGATAGATGGTGAAAGATAAATGGGCATATTCAGAGCTCAAATGAACAGACCAACAAGTGGGAGGAGGACTCTTTTTTTTAACCTCTGTAATTCAGACTTCAGATAATCTGATTTCACTAAAGTAAGAAAAGGCATTCTCCTGTTTCTGCCTCAACTATCTAAATGCTGTGCTGATACAAAACTCCTCTATTCTCTTGAATTTGTATTATTCAGTCAACTCTTCAGTCTCCCAGGTGGAGACTGGAAGAGAATAAAGGGAATCTTAGGGACAGTAAATATAAGAGTGAGTTTATCTGCTGTTTGTGCAAACATCCTAAACTCTACTCTTCAACTGACACATTTCATAACAGATACTTTTATTTGAGTAAAGTACAGCCAGAGGCAACTTTAGAGAAGCTACAGACTATCTGCCAGTTTCAAATGCTGTAGTAAAAGAAAAAGGGTGTATCTGCATAGTCCTATAAAAAAGAAAAGGAAACTGAATTTTGTCAATATATTATGTTCTCTCCAACTACTAGTTTAAAACTTTTATAAAATAAAATGGGAACCGGATTCACTTTGTCTCTGTGCTTTTGAGTGTGGTTTTCTAAGATGGATGTCAGACTACCAATCTTATCAAAATCAACCAAAAATTAAAATGAGAAATAGTTCTACTCTCCTAATATAGTTAGGAGTTTCATGTTATGGATTATCTTTTAACTATTTGTGCACTTATTGTATATGCCATACTGTACCATTTATTTATTAACTCATACTTCTTAAGGAAGCCACATAATTGTTTAAGTCTCTATTGCTCTTTTGTCTGAGAGTCAGTATGTTTTTAACATTCTCTTCCTAAATTTCATTTGATAAAGACTTAGAGCTATGTCCATGCAAAATAGGAGTCATGTGTCTATTATAATTAAAAAGATTGAATATTATAATTTTTTTGTTTAAAAGCACAGCTAAGAAAAGTAAGAGAGAAAATATGAAGTACAAAAGCACTGGTTGTTATGTGATTTAATTCTGACATTCTTCTTTAGTTGGCATAAGTGACAATTTTTTTCCTTGGGAAAGAAATATGGAAAGGATTGTTCTAAAAACCAGGAAGCACCTTATAAACAATTAATCTCTCAGAGAAATAAGAAGGAATGAGTCCACAGAGAGAGGGAGAAAGGGGACATTATTAATTTAAGTCTCCACTGATTTTGCTGAGTCTACTCAAAGCATGACTTAATGTGGATTTAGTGACTAGTCGAATGAAATATAAATAATATGAATCACAGATAGATGAATACTCAGGATTTGTCAGCTAGTAAGAAATAAGGAAAAGGTTGAGAACCACTGAAATAAGTACCTAAACATGTTATGGTACCATTTGCAAACTATTTAAAACTTAATTTGTGATAACTTGCTTGGATATATTTAAAAAGAATTTCAAAAAGGTTGTAAATTTAATGCATTAAGCTTAGACCCATATTCTTACACTTCATCAGGCAAAATTGTTAAATTTTCTATTAATAAGTTTTCTAAATTCTCAAAAATACAACTATTATTAAACTTTGATCAAAGTAACAAAGACATCCTTTCTCTAGATTTTTATTTTTCCCTTTGGGGAACACAGCTATTACTGCTTTTTACTTCAAAAGCAACCCAACATAATTTCCATTTTCACAATTACAATAGTTGAATAAGAGCACACATGTATTGTCAAAAATAAGTCTCTATTGAATTTATTGGAAGCATTTAAATGTTGGAATATTATTGTGTTCATATGGATAAAGACCAAAGCAGTTTCCAAATGCTGTTGAACTCAAATACATATCAACTATAGCATTTACCATCAAGTAATAGTGCATGCATAGAGTAGAAATATTGTCATATGTAACACTTTTGTGGATTAGAGATTTTCACAAAAACACTTGGGTTCTTTTAAAAATGTTTAAGAGTTCTTAAATAAGAGACAGCTTGCCTATTATTTCTTAATTTAATACTGGAAACTCTTGTTGTGTTTGACTTTTTAATTCACTCTGTGAGGTGGACTAATAATACCAAAGATAAATGAAAGATTGTGGCATATGCTAATTTATAACATCATCTCATGGCTGATTTTGGTTGCTTCACTCCAACTGTCATCTTCTATTTTTCGCCATTCTGGTTGATTAATTACACTTAGCACTTAATCAGCTGTTTCTCATAAAATCTCTCTGTGGAGCTCTAGCAAAGCAATGTGTAAACATATGCTAATCACTGCCATGTATGCAACTTTTTTCACTGTAATTTCATTTGATTTTGTATCTTCATATAAACTGTAACCTGTAGAAGGTTCATTTGATAAGATAGGACAAGCTGTAACCTGTAGAAGTAATACCTCCATGCATTCCTAATATAATAGAGTGGCATCTTGGTACTCAACTGCTTTGAAATTCATTGAATTTGATACTCAATGCATTTTGACACAAACATTTTATCTCGGTCTTATCATTTGTTTGGTACTCAATGCACAAGCTAGAACTTGTCTTGTGACTCACTAGATTATTCCTTTTGGGAAAAAATTGTTTGGTACTCATTGTTTTTGGTACTCATTGCACTTCCTGGAACCAATTAACACTGAGTACAAAGGTAGCATATTGTATAGACACAACAGTTCAGTAAATGTCATGTTTCTCCAAATATTGCAAAGCAGGTTTTAGCTGAAAATATTTTGTGACATAAATATATAAAGCTCAGATAAATAGCAGTACCTAATTGATACCAGACAACTAAGTTTATACCAATAAATAATTAGTGAGACAGCACCAATTATATGGTTGTAAGCTGCATGGAAAGCCAAATATCCCCAAAAATAATTGCAAATCACTTTCTTACAGTTCTGTACCATTGTCCAGTGAGGAATATATCTATGAAGTCACCACAAGTCAAACTTCACTGAAAGAAGATCTTATTTTGAATCCTACTTTTGTCTAACCTTATTACAACTCCCTTATAATCTATCGATATGTAAAACTTTCGGTGCTATGATGACAATTTCTTCATGTTTTAATGAGATAAATTTCAATGGAATAAATATATACAAATTATATTTATTTATTTGCTTACTTGTCATATTTTTTAAACCACCAATAGCCAAAGTTTTCTGGGTGGTTTACAATAAAATATACAATAACATCCTATACCATAAAATTCATATAAAATGCAACATGAAAACAGCCATATAGCATTAAGGTGGTTATTCAAAATGTAAAACAATATGGATTAAAAGCCAAAGCCAATTTAAAATCCTAGAAAAATAAAAAGATCTTCAACAGTACCAAAATAGATGCCAATTGAGGGTCTCTGGGGATGGAATTCCATAAATGAAATGCCACAAAGAAAGTTCTGTTCCTTAAAGAGCTACACATTACTTCCTATGCTGAGCAGACCTGAAGGAGGACTTCATTGCACAGCCATTCATTTTTTTTCTTCCTCTTAACGGAAGGCTATCCAACTAGCTGCAAACTGGACAACCAGCAGATGGCAGCATGTAGTTTTCTTTATTATCAGATTAACAGATTAACAGAGTTGGAAGGGATTTTATGCTATAGTTCATCATCTAGTTCAACCATCCACCCAAGCAGGAAACCCTACACCACCTCTGACAAATGGCAGTCCAATCTCTTCTTAAAAGATTCCCTCATTGCTAGGGAATCCTGTATTTTTACAAACCAGATCTTTAGCACACTTAAGAACGTTTTCAAAAAGAAGGTGGCATATAAATCTAATAAAACATAACTAAAATCAATTGTAAAGATTACTCTATCAATTCACTAAAAACAGATTTTCATAAAGGCCTTTAAAAGGCACATCTGTTTTTCTTTAGAAATTTCTCTAACATAAAGAAATGGTATGAGGTAAAAGAGGGCCCATGATATGTAGGAGGAAGTGGCTGATTATGTCATTCAAGGCAGAGGTGAAATTCAGCAGGTTCTACCAGGTTCACTAGAACTGGTAGTAAATTTTCTAAGCAGTTCAAAGAACCAATTGTTAAAAGAAATCTCCCTTTGGTTTTTTTTCAACTTTACAGGGTTAATCCTGTAAGGAAGGCAAGAAAAAATTATTATGGTGTTGTTTCTAGCCTAATCTTTATTGCTCTGCTTACAGAAACTGCCCACCCAGTCACATGACCCCCCCAGCCACGC
>JAEANM010005974.1:0-19020 GCA_017656035.1 Myanophis thanlyinensis
ATAAATATATGTAAAAAAAAGATTCCTTGCTGCCAAGAGGAATGCAACGTGCTCATTGCTTTTCTGGGGTGGGGGGACTTTTTGAGGACTGCTGGGATTTGTCACAGTGCAGTTTTTGTGTTTTGTTTTTCTTTAAATGAAGCCAAGAGCAATATTTATTGCAATCAGAGACTTCCTGTCCCTCATTCAGCTGTTGTGTTATCACAAAAAGCTTCACACCAGCCTTTCCCTTCCTGCTGATTGCCTTTGAATAGCTGCTTCTCCGGGTTTTTTTGGGGGGTGGGGGTGGGGTGGGGTGGGGTGGGGTGATAGACATGAACAGCTCCAACTACACTGTATTTTTCCCAGAGTGGGATAGGAAGGGGGAAAAAAGCCAACAGGAGCAATTACTTCATCCCACACCCCCTGCCCCCCCCCAAAAGGATTGCTCTTTGTTGATGGAAGTCCTAATTAACTGGGTTCATAAAGACACTGAGCTGTGGATTACAATCCAGTGACTTAATTGCCGGAGCCTGCCAAGCTGAAATAGCCAAGCTATCATTTTTCTGTGGCATTTAAAAGTCTATTGCTTGCTACCATTCAGGGACGGCGACACTGGAGATTGTTATGTAGAGGCAGACTTATCAAAACGGCTGCAAATTGGCCTTTTAAACAGGACCCGAAAGTTGCAGGAACCAGAGGGAGGAATACAAAGAACGGTCCTGGAACAAGAACAATCAATCTCTTTACTGAACATGGCAGACACATCAATGTTAATTTCTCCTCTTTGGGGGAATCAATCCTGGCTTGGTTTTAAAGTGAAATTCGCAGGGCGCTGGGCAAGGAGAATGAGCAGCCACTGCTCCTAAATTACTTTTCTCCTATGTGCAGAGAGGGCTAGTTGCTAAAATTCCTTACCCCTGGGGGGGTTGAGACACATGCAGCCCCAAACTTTTGTAGTTTTAGCCTTAGAAAGTTTCTCTCCTTTTTTTATTTTATTTTTTTTGCAATTTTGGATCCGCTGCAGTTGAGCTAGAAATTGGCAACAGGCTCTGGAACAAATTCATGTAGAACAGAAAATATATATATGAGAATCAGGGTAATGTAGTGGTTAAGATGCTGGCCTAAAAACCAGGAGACAGTGAGTTCTAGTTCCACCTTAGACATGAAATTCAGCTGGAGGTGAGCGCTCTCTCTCTCAGCCCAACTCACCCTCACAAGATTGTTGTTGTGTACCGAGTGGAGGAGAAAGGAGTACTGCATTAAGTAATGTTTCCACCTTGAGTTATCCCAGTCCCCCCACAAAACCCCCTAATAAAGACAGGATAAAACCTAATAATAAAAAAATAACTACACAGGAAAGAGCACTCATCTTCAGAAAATGCACTGGCATTCTGACCCCGGTGCAGACTATTAATATACAGTTAAACCGCTGGATATAAACGTCACTCTTTCTTATAATCATCTTTATTCATTGTGGAAGATCCCCCACTAGTATTTACATAGTGCAAAAGCTGTTATTATTCCAAAAAAGTATGGTAGACAGAATTATCCTTCATAAAAAAGGAGAACGCAGACAGAACATGTTCATGAAGTAATTTCGTTACGGTTTTTCCTTCTAATTTAAACTTTTGATGTTACTGACATTTAGTGTACAGGTATCAAAGATTAAGAGGCATTACCTAAGTACAGTCTTTAAAAGTACATTAACCACATATAAACATTAATTAGGCTGTGCCCCTTATAACTGATTTCCCTCCCCGCCCCAAATTATTGTTTTTTTTATTGTTTGTGTAGGACTGAACTGGGCACCAAGCTGTACAGTTTCCATTCATAGCTTTTTTTAAAAAAGTGTTCCGTTAGTGATTAAAATCTGGTAAATTGACTGAGCATCTTGATTAATTGGCACGATTTCTCTCTCTCTCTCACACACACACACACAAACCTGCACACACCAACACACACATACATTACGACAATTTCAATTGACAGCAGCTTTTCAAACAAGACTTCCCCCCCTTCTGCCCCCACTTCCCCGGTGCCATTAAAATTTAAGACCTTCTAGTTGACAAATGGGATTTAGCTACCCTGCATAGGTCCACCAAAGAAGAATCTAAGGTTATCTCCTAGTGATGTGTTCCGAATACATACAAGTGCATCTTTCAAAAGGACCTTTTCCATATATTTTTTTTAAAAAAACCCAAACAGCCGATCAAACACTACACCAATCACTGATCAAATCTCAAAAAAGTTTGATAAAACATGCCATTTAAAACCTAAGAACTGGGGAGGGCATATAACGAGGGAGGAATACAAGTACTGCAATTGATTTTGTTAAGATAAAGGCATACATGTTACAAATTAACCTACAAAACCCATTTTTCTTTTTATTATTTTGGCCCTCCACAGATTTCAGTGTATCAGCCCACCTTGTGTTCTTCTCACTGCCTGGTGGCAGCTCTTTTCATGCAAATACTGGAAGTGCTTTAGGATTATTTCCTCTAAGCCATCAGACGTGTCAAACCCCCCCCTTTCCACCCTCCTCTTTTGCCATTAGTGAAATTAATTAAACTGATTTTAAGGTAAGAGGAAACACTGCTGAGCTCGGCCCCAATAAAACTGCAGAAACAGGCCATCATTCTCCCCCCCCCACACCCCACCCCTCCGTTTGTAAGAAAGATCCGTTTCTGCCGGTATGGAAGTTAAAAGTTACGGAGAAGGAACATCGAGGACGATGGATGAGCTATCGAAAAGATGAACAGAAATGTTAATATCTCACGGCATCGCAAAAGAGACAATAGACAAAGGAAGCACGTTAAAGACGGGAGTACAATCTAATACACTTCATAGACACACTCTACTCTCAACTTGGTTCTCGCGCCCCCAACTTCCAAAATGAACACTTTATAAAGAGTACGGCTTCGGCCAACGATACGCGGTTTGTCCTAAAAGAGACCTGCTAAAGTTTGAAGACCAACGCATTCACACGGGACCTCCCAACTGAGAGGCACCAGAATGCCTTGACTGAATTTGGAAGATAACAATGGGAAGTGTGTGTGTGTGTACTGGGTTTTATGCAAACTGGCAAGGGGCAAACCAGGTTCTTAAAAAGGAGGGAGACGTTTTAAGACAACATCTAAGGAAGGAAGGAGTCATTTTGGTTGATCAGCACGTCAAAAGGACGAAGTTTCCACTTGTGGACGGCAATCAGCAAAGGATGCAAGTCGCCACCTGTCCTTTCTTTTCCTATTCATCATATACGAATGAATTCCCTGTACAAGAGCTAATCATTCAAACTGTCTTTTCTGCTATGCTCCTTAGCACTAGGTGACCACACACACACAAGCATACACAACTGCGAAACATTTCCTCTGGTTTTTCTGATTAGAAGAGACTAGCTTCAAATGTGGTCGTTATTGGTCCCAAACTCTTAAAAGAGAGCAACTGACCTATGAAATATTTCGCAACGCTGGGAATTGTCCATCTTTTTCATAAAGCTTGTCTTCCTGCACTACCTCAAACATCGCTGTCCCACCCTCGCCTTCCTCCCACGACCCGATTTATGCAACTTGGTTTGGTGAAATGAGTGCCAGAAAACTCGGAAAAGGCATGCAAAATTTAAGCAAGTCGTTAAAAAACCAGCCCTTTTTCCTCTCACCCGCCCTGAAATCCCACCAGACGAAGAAGGGTCTTTCTCTACCATAAAGCCGCTTCTACCTCTTCCGTTTTATGAAAATTTACTTCCAACGGGACAAAACGTTGGCAGACCGGAGAGACCAACCCCAAGGGCGGGGAAAAAAACTAAGTTGATCCAAGCAAACAACTTTCCTTCCTTTTTCTCAACGAACCTCCCCTTAAGCGCCATATTTCATTTTATGTTCAATGGTCGATAACCGATTCTTTTTGCTATTTACACGGCATGTATGAAACTCATAGTCGCGTTCCTGAGATCAGTGAAAGCATTAAGAAGCAGGACGTGGCGTAGACTGAAACAGAGTGGAAAAGTAAGAACACCAAGCAAGGAAAGCTTTCGTGTTGGTTAATTTTGGCAGCCGGCTTGCGGGCTAAGTGACTACATGGACAATGTCAGTTGGAAAGTAGATACAGATCACATCCCTACCAAAGTACCTAGCCAAGATGGTTTTAGCCAACTGCAACCTTCAGGAGTGTTATTACTTCATCAAATATTATAAAATACTACTAAGAAGGTGCACTGATTCAGTGACTAGTTAATTCATAGACATCCTTCTAGCCTTTTTTTTCCTCGCCCGGAACGCATTTTCATTTTGATTACAGTCACTTTAACAGTCTGAGCAAAAAAATAAAAATAAGCATCATTCTGGCTTAATGTTAGGTACTCAGTGGCCAAAATACCTCCCCTGAAGAAGTTCACGGCAAGCCAATATTAGTCAAATACTGTCAACGCTTTAAAAAACAGGTAAGATTTTTTTTTTCCCAGTTTGAGAAGAGTTTTGCCTTAAAAACGGTCAGTTTCCTCATACAGGGAAAAAAAAAAAGATGCCCAATGACAATTTTAACGCACGTAGCCCGTTCTTAAGAAAAGATATTCATCACGCATGCAAACTTCTAGGTCTCAATGGAGAAGTAATGAAGACTGCTACAAAAAAAAAGGGGTGGGGTGGGTTTGAATTAAATACGGGTTATTAAATGTTACACAGTGCAAAATGCCGAGATGAAGCACACACACACACAAAGCAAATGGCTGCAATCCTTACGACAATTAGTTTTTCTTTTGTTTAAATAGTAAAGTTTCCTGAGTCTGGGCTTCAAAGTTCACGATGGCGTATAACTGGAGTCTGTCTGTTTGGAATCGAGGGGAGCGCAGGGGGGGTTAGCTTTCTGTGGGGCTTTAGGCGCAGCCTTGTCCGATGTCCATTCCTCGTGGTCCAGAACCGCCTCGACTTGCTCAGGACTTCCCAGTTCTTCCTCCTCGCTCTGCTCCGCGTTCTCCTCTTCTGCCCCACTGAGGGTCTTGCCCAGCTGAAGGGTTTCCATAGTCCTCTGAGTCTCCGAGACCCACGATTCGATTCTGCTGTTGAGCTGAACTTCCTCGGAGATGGGCTCGTGGGCGTAGTCTTCCTCTTCCTCTTCCTCCTCCTCTTCCTCATCTTCTTCCAGCATTCCCGGCACGAGAGTACTGGTTGTACTGGTCATGGAAGAATTCAAAATGTCCCGGCAGCTGCCATCTAAAGATCCGGTGTCTGTGCTTTGCTGGGAGGCCCATTCTAGGTTGTCATCTGGCTTCGCTTCCTCCTTCCCGCTTAGGGGTTTCCCCTGGGACGCCGCTGTGATGAGGCCGACGGAAGCAAGAGACAAGGGCTTACCAGCGGTGGCATTAGGGTGGCCGGGTTTTTCTGAAGCAGCAACCTTACACGCCGCTTCTCTTTCGTTTTCAGAGGCTTCCAAACCGTCTGAGTTTTCCACCATGTTCCTCCAATTTGTTTCTGGTGGTGGGAGAGAAAAACAAAATGCAGAATATTTGAGGAAAGGCTATCAAAACGACACGGAAAGCTAGCACTTCTATGTTACACAAGCTACTAAGTACACACAAGGCCACGTCATCGCCATTCTAGGAAAAGCTTTTGGACAATGCCAGTTACTGAAATGCTGTTATGGGTCACCAAAAACAAGAACATTGTTTGCCAGGGTGCTGCGGTGTTAAAACAATACTGAACACGAATTGTGTGCATTGTGAGAGCAAATGTTTCATGCTGCAAAATAATATAATTGAGGCTATTGTCCAGTTAGGCACTTTAAATGCTAATAATTAAAATGTAAAAAAAATAAAAATAAATCCTTCTGTTTAACTTAAGAAGAAAGGGGATGGGAAGAAACAATTCTAAGAATGCAAACTATTGTTTCCATGAATAAAACTGTATGTGAAAATAGACAAATGTTAACCTATGAGAAACAACCTATTTGTTTCCAAATCAGCAAACACAGACATATCGAAGAGCATTTTAAATAAAGCTATGGTGTAGTATACACCCCTGCTCCTTAATTGTTTTAATCATTCTGATCTTAATGTTTTGAGCCTATTTTATTGCTTTAGTTTTTCTGGTGTTTTTTTTTAATTTTATTCTCAAACTACAAATTGTTCTGGAAGCTAGCTGAGGGATAGCCTGTTTTATGAGACTGCGATACCCTACGGACCTTGTATTCTGAAGTAAAAGCAAAACTTACTAAATAATATTTTCAGATTTATGCAGCTGGTTGAATATGGAGGCAAATTAATCTACCTGAAACAAAAGCTTACCCTTCAATATTTCATGCAAGGGAAAGTTAAAGAAGGTTGCCACACCTGTGTGATCAAGCTCCATTTCTTTATTACAAGTGCCATTAAGAGACAAATGGTAAAATGGAATAATCACACAATTGTGGCCACCATACTGACTTTTAAAATGAACTTCTCTTCCCGCGTCTCCTTTCTTTTACATACCTGATTCTGAAGACCAGAAATTCATGCCATGGTTGACTTACCACAAGGATGAGCAATTATGGCCCCCATTTCGACCTGTGGACTTCCAACGACTCCCAGGATGCTAGTTCAGGAATTCTGGGCCATGAAGTCCACAGGTTGTAAAAGGATCCATGATTGCCCACACCCCAATCTACCATGAGAATCCATTATATCTTGCCTCAGACACATAACTAAACAGACAAGCCAGAAGGATTGGCTACAGGAAATTGAAACATTCCAAGGAGGTTATCAAGTAAATTTGGTCAAGGGGCAAAACATAGCTTTACCATTAAAAAAGATCATACAGTAGTGATCTAAAAAACAGGGGTCTCCAACCTTGGCAACTTTAAGACTTGTGGACTTCAACTCCCAGAATTTTGGGAGTTGAAGTCCACAAAGCTGGCTGAGGAATTCTGGGAGTTGAAGTCCACAAAGCTGGCTGAGGAATTCTGGGAGTTGAAGTCCACAAGTCTTAAAGTTGCCAAGGTTGGAGACTCCCTGATTTAAAGGAAGACCAGAGAAAGGGGTGTTGGGAAACGTTAAGAATAAGCATTGTTTTGAAACACAAGCTTACCGTATTCCTTCTCGTTCACCTCTGAGATAGGCTCTGAAATCACACTGCAGAATGAGATGGCGCTGGCTGCCGAAGGGTTCCGGGAATGGCCCATGTGGTGAGGCACTTTCTTGATATTCTTTAAGGCCTCCTCCTGTTCTTGCTCCATGGCTGAAACCATATCTCGGTAGGCTTTCCTAGCCTCTTCCGTCAGAGAGACCAGCTTATTAAAGAGGTTCTAGAAGACAAAGAGCCCACTGAGAGAAGGAAAACTACCACCAGATGGTTCGCATTGCTTTCCTGGAAGATTTCCTAGGTTTGTTTTCCCCTTAAGTGCTATTATTTGTACAATACACAAACAAATACAAAACTGTTTGGAGACTGAAGTATTTATATCCCACCTTTATTATTTTTATAAGTTACCTGAGGCAGAAAACACACACAATTCTCCTTCCTATTCCTATTTTACCCACAACCACCACCCTCTGGTGAGTGTTGGGCCGAGAGGGATGGGCCCAACGTTGCCCAGCTGGCTTTCATAGCTTAGGTGGGACTAGAATTCAAGGTCTCCTGATGAATGGTCCAAAATCACCCAGCCGTCTTTCATGACTAAGGCCAGACTAGAATTCACAGTCTCCTGGTTTCTAGCCTGGTACCTTAACCACTAGACCAAACTGGCTCTACATAAATATAAAAATATATACATATGTGTGTTCCTCTGATTACACCAAGGTTGTATGTATGGAAAGGAGGATGAGCAGCAAAGCCACTTCAAAGATTTGGGAAGAAACACAACACACACCCAAACGGCAGATAGAGAATTAGGTGACTTGGGTTATTTTAAAACAAAGCAAAAGAATGAATTTATTTTCAGGCATCGTTGGCTGTGTGTTAGGAATGCCATGGACAATGGACTCCATCCTTCCAGAGTTGACTGAGCAGCTCTTACCTCAGCGCCTGAAAAATTGAAGATGCCCACCACGCTGACCGGAACTAACTTGTTTACGCAGCGGCCAAGCGCTTTGCGTCCGAGGGCAAAGACAAAAGGGATCTCTTGTTCCCGAGCCATGGCAATCACGTTGTACAAAGCTTCATCTAGTCCACCTTGAGGCACATTAAGAAACAAGCAAAGAAACAAATAAAAAAAGATGAAGAACTTTCTCACAATGAGGTCAGATGTAAGGGCACTAATTTTATTTCTCTATTAAAAAGTCTAAACCAGGGGTCTCCAACCATGGCACCTTTAAGGCTTGTGGACTTCAACTCCCAGAATTCCTTAGCCAGCAAAGCTGAAGTTAAAGTCCACAAGTCTTAAAAGTTGCCAAGGTTGGAGACCCCTGGTCTAAATTATTCGAAAGCTAAAGTTCTTTGGGCAGTTTCCAGTAAAATTTTACTCTGCTGGTCAAACGAAAACCAGAGGAAAATTGTTATGCATTGAAAGCATGCAAATCAGATGAATTTGAAGCGTTCTTTAAAAAAAAAAATGAAGTAGCAACAGCAATAGCTTAGCTTAGCCTTATATATCGCTCTGCAGTGCTTTGCACCCTCTCTTGAGAGGTTTACAGTCAGCATGTTGCCACCAACAATCTGGCTCAGTTTACCGACCTCAGAAGGATGGAAGGCTGAGTCAACTGTAAGCCGTTCAGAATTGAGCTCCTGGCAGTGAGGTGAATTAGCTTGCGAGACTGCTTTCTAACTACTGCACCGCCACTACGGTATAAGCAAACTCTTCACTAGTGTGAAGGTACCTCAAAACATATCAAAAGTATTGGAATTTCTGGAATTCAAGTCAATTCCTTAACATGGTTTTTCGCAACTTTAAGATGTGTGGCCTTCAACTCCCAGAATTCCATAGCCAACATTGCTGAAGGGGGAGTTGTGGGAAATTCTTAGGCTATATATGAACTTTTATTTTTGAGGGGGTGGGATCAGCAGTATGGAAATTGTTGCCACGGTCATGTTCTAGATTTATCTTTTTTTTTAAACGTCCCAATATAGGCTACGGTCCTGAGAATGTTGGTGATCTCTCCATCCGAGCAATAAGCAATTCTGGCTTCCTTTAGTCTTTTGGGATCCATCCTGATCTCCGCCAGGTGCTGCCATCTGCCGGAGCCCATAAACATCTACCCAGCTGCAAAAGCACTTTGCTGATGCATAATTATAGGGAAGGGGCTAAATTTCATCACCTGGAAATGAAAAGCGCCGCTTGTAACTCAAGTGCACCATCTACAGCCAAAGTCAGAAAAGGGAAATGTTGTTTCCCCCCGGTTTCAAAATGCTGCTTGTTCAAAAGTGAGAGAATCCATTGTTCTTATTAGGCAACTTATCGGCAAGAAGTGTGCTTGAAAAGAAAATTAATCTTCTTAGTTTAAAAGATTGAGGTAGACAGTTACTTAAAAGAGAATGGATTGTCTCAAACAATTGTCTTCTGTGACTCCCTCCTGCCTCCTCTTCCAAAATTGCATGAATGTTTTAATGTCTGCCCAATCGCTTCTCTGCAACTGCAGATCCTGTGTCACACTAAAAACGATCCTGAATAGCTTTCTAAATCTCCTGGAGGAACTTCTTGAGAAGGTGAAGGCTGCAACAGGAAATCTAGGGATATGGCATCTTAGATGGCAGTCAGAGTTTAATATATAAAAGACAGCAACAGGAAAGAATCAGCAAAATAATCCTGTGTTCAAAAGGTCAGCTTCATAGGACAAGATACCCCGTAAGCGTCATGTGTACCTTTGGACTGAATCTTCTCGCAGTTGGGAGAAATAATTACACACTTGATCTTGCTTAACTTCATGTGTTTGGTAACCTCCCGTAGGCCCATCACAAGTCTCCTCTTCGTTTTGGCTTTTATAGGATCCTTCTGATAAATGCGTTCTTGGAAGCTGACAAGCTCTTGTAACAAGAGAGTCACGCATTCATCGATTTCTTTGCTGAGAACTTGGTTACAGTACCTGCGTGTTCAGGGCGAGAGCAGAAAGACAAATTTCAGCAAGGCCGATCTGGATCTATTACTTGGAGGGGGGGGGAGCGTTCACCCTTTTTAAAAACTCTCTTTCTGAGATTATGTTTAATTTCATCCATCTGCCATAAATTGAGAGCCATGACTGAAAAAAGCACAAGGGTGTGTGTGTGTGTGTGTTTAAGAACTTTGTTATCTGCATTACAAGCTGTGCTTCTTATGTACAAAGTACTACCTACAAGCGGAAAATAAGCAAAGCAATCCTGGTGTCACTACTTAACAACACAGTTCCCTTGTGATGAGATTTGAGTGGCAAACAAATTTAATAAATAAAATTAAAACATATCCTGAGGAAGCAGAGACAGCCTTGATCCCTACCGTTGTTTCTTGAACCCACTTGTCTTAAAAAAAGACCCTATAAAATTTTAGGAAGATTTTTCTATAGGTGTCTGGTATGAATTGTGTATTTGATGCCTTTTGATGTATTTGTTTTTCAGCTCTAAGGCAGCAATAAAGATGAAGATATGTGAACTTTCCTGTCTCTTTCACCTACATAAAGGTGAAAGAGACAGGAAATTACAGATTAAAATACCTTTTAATCTGCTTAACTTGGTGAGTCAATCCCAAACCTTTTTATTTGTTGGAAAAACCAGTCACCTGCACTTGGATAACTTAATACAAACCACCACATATGGTGGCTGGCTAAAGACATCCAAAAAAGCAACTCCAGAAGCAATTCTCTTGGAGCTCAACTAGCTTATGCTCCAGAAAGCTAGAATCTATTTAGGTGGAACAGAAATGCCTCCCCTGTAAGAATTTAAGTTCGTTCTACCTGAGCCAACCTGTTTTTTCTTCGAATAAAGTCCTACAGAATGCGCTAAAAGAAAAAAAAAAACTTACTCTCTGAATCGTTTGCTGTGAATTTTGGTTATCGTCGACGATGCCATGGGGCTTCCTATCCCTGAACTTGCAGGTGAACCTTGGGAGACGGGAGTCATGCAGTAGGGAGAATTCTGGCTTGCTGGAGAGAGGGAGGTGTCACTCGGCACACTCAGACCAGTTTCTGGAAGAAGCAAGACAAAACCGAACCAATCATTCGTTCGTAAAGTTGCAGCATGGAAAATGTATTTGTATTGTTTCTCTGTGTCATGTGTGTGTAGGTGGGTATGTGCATAATGGTTATCCTTTTAGAGCTGACCGCGACTAAATTTTGTTTTGATGTATGCTGATTACATGGAGATTTAAAGTGACAATATATGCTCTGTTCTCTTCATTCCAATAATCTAATCTAATCTAACCTAATCTAATCCTTATTCTTATTATTCCTATTTTCAAATGTATACATAAGAATCTGGCTACCTAATGGTCAGCATTAAATTGGCTGTAGATAAGGGTCATTGGAATTCAAGAGGAGACTTGTTCTCTTGTGGCAATGCACGAACTCTAAACTGATGGTGCATTTAACTCCACCTCCAGCCCCGAGCTTTGCCTGCTCTTCTCCCACAGGTAGCACTCAAAAGGAGGGACTTTGTGTCAAATATCCTCCATTATTTCTACTTCCATCTCATCGTAATCCTCAGAAATACTAAGTTTACATGTCTTTCGTCATAGACCAGTATCAGAAAACCCAAAGGACTTTAAAAAAACATCTCTCAGGAAATTAGTTAAGAAAGTAGTATAGCAGATACAGATTTGAGGAATAGACCAGTTATACCCCACCTCTTGTTTGCCAATTTTAAGTCTTGTGTAGATAGATTGCAATAAATTATTTTAGATCACTGTTTCCATGGGCAACTGGATTCAGGTTACCTGGTGATATTTACTGAATGAAAAGCCCACTAAACACGTGTTTGGCTATACAATGGCTGTTACGCATATCGACACGAACAGATGTGTCAGGTTGATCGTCTAACCTTCTTGAGATGTTAGTTCTTCTGCCTGGTTAGAAGTCAGAGTCACCTCTTGCTCCTCATCCCCTCCCAAAAGGCTGTGATCTGTTGTTAACCGTCCTTTCTTTTCTTCTCTCTCTTTCAAAATAATCTGAAACAAAGCCTATTGTAAATACTTTTTTGCTGGCTCAGGAATTCTGGGGAGTTGAAGGCCACACACAGGCTGTAAGGTTGCCATTGCTGCCCGCCCGATATTGTTAAAATAGAACACAACACTTTAGGAAACCCCATTCACCTTTTTCAGCGCAGTAGGACGCTTCAACTTGGAGAGTTCTCGCTCTTTTCCTCGTTTCACTTTTGGGCTAGTGGGATCCAAAGGGTTAAGGCAACCCACTGACGGCTGCCCTCTGGAGAAGGACTTTCGGCTGAGGGATTCTTTGGTGTGAAAAGGAACTGCACTGCCAACTGAAGACAAAACAAAAAAGCGTGCAATGGCTGAATTGATGCCGCTGGGGGGGAGGGGGGGGGAAGGGTGTTTCCCTCCAGTGGTTTATTTTCCCCCACCTCCTCCCTTCTCATTAAAATATGCCTTTTTCCTTCAGCTGGAATTAAAAACAGATTACAACAGCAAGGAAATTATGCGGTAAGACGCCGCTGTTTGGAGATTATCTCTTGCTCTAAGAAAGCAATCAGAGACAGAGAATAGAAACATGCTGAACACCAGATTTATAAAGATAAGTAATGTTATTTTGTATTGGTCAGAAGAACCAAGCCAACCCAAAAATTTTCTTTGGATAACTTCTAAAAAAAAAAAAAAAAAACTTCACAAAGCGTCCCACGACACCATTATTAGCTTGGTCCACACCCCAGGGTTGTGGCCTACAAATCACGATTATCGGGAGTTGCACAACAAGCAGAATTCTGACTTAGCGTGGCGCGGGAGCTTGGACCACAATCACATCCCAAGGCTCAGGGAAACGTTTTGCATGGAGAGTAGCCGCCATTTATCCATGGCAAAGGTATATGGGGCTGCAGAGGGGTGTGCCGCACTGTACTTCTAAAGGATTCCTGACCAAATGGAGGCAAATGCAGTTGTGACACCGGTTCTCTCTGATGGAAGAGATGCCGAAGAAATTGCGCGGCTGCGCAGAGCGGCAAAGCGAGACGTACCAACCTGTGTACGAGAGGGGCCTGGTGTTTGTGATCTGACGGGCCTTCATGGCCTGCTGCTGCTTCTCAAGCGCGGCCAGCATGTCCCCCAAGTCCAACTGCACGGGAGTTTTGCTCTTCTTTCCGGCTGCTTTTGAAACGGCTTCCTAGACTCGGGAGGACAGGGCGAGACGTCACTTTCAGTGGCCAAAGTGACCATTTCAACCAGATCGCCCCCCCCCCCGCCTTATCTGAGGCTGCTCGGGGTGGCTGGATGATTTTACCCAGCAGTGGATTTTAACGTAGGGATAGATTCATTACAGGTAGTCCTTGACTTACAACCACAATTCAGCCCAACCTTTGCGTTGTTAAGCGAGACATTTGTTAAAGTGAGCGGGTTACCACTTTTCCTGCCACGTTTGTTAAGTGAATCACTGCAGTTGTGAAAGTTAGCGTGGAGTGAATCCAGCTTCCCCCTTTGACTTTTGTGTGTCAGGAGGTCGCAAAAGGGACTTGCGTGACCTCGGGGACACTACAACCGTCATAAATGTGAGCCGGTTGCTGAGCTTCTGGGTTTGGATCCTGTGGTTAGGGGGGATGCTGCTGCAATCAGGTGAAAAACAGCCATAAATCACTTTTTTTTTCAGTGCCGTTGTTAACTCCGATCGGTCACTAAACAAACTGCTGTAAATCGAAGACTACCCAAGTTGTGATAAACGGAAAGCAAGATTACAAACTTCCAAAAAAGCATCTCATTTAATGCTGGAAACTTTCTTGCAGGATTAGTGGGCACCTGAATTTAGGGACCTGCATCCAACCCTTTGCAATCTGTCCACCTCCTTGGATTGAAACCCAGAATTCGTTTCCTTTAATGCCATCCAAAAACAGACCTGAAGCTTTCTCTGCTCCATGCTAATTTCTGAATACTCTTGGGCGGTAGCCAGAGCTGCCGCGAGAGCTTTCTTCTTCTGACTTTTTGCTCTTTTCGGGACAGAGGTGGTGATCGGAATCGGAGTCTGTACTATGTTGATTGGAGAATTTTCAGGAAGATCGTCCAACTAAGGAAAAGTGGATATGGTGATAAGTATAATGGGGATGCAGTGTTAAAAAGAGACATAGCAGCTCATCGTACATCTGTTTTCCTAGAGCTGATCTTGCTTCTTTATCTAGTGTTTTTTTTTCTAACTGGATGGTCAGTTTTGTGTACACGACTCCACGGTGGCGCAGTAGTTAGAATGCAGCACTGCAGGATAATTCTGCCGACCGCCAGCAGTTCGATTCTCACCAGGCTCAAGGCTGACTCAGCCTTCCGTCCTTGGTAAAATGAGGAGCCAGATTCTTGGGGTGCAATAGGCTGACTCTGTAAACCGCTTAGAGAGGGCTATAAAGCGGTATATAAGTTTAAGTGCCATTGCTATTGCTATAAGATGCCTAACAATGCTACAATAAAGCTAGAATTTGAATTATAATGTGCAATTGTCGGCTAACATCTCTAATTAGGCTTAAAATCTTATTTAACTTAATAAAAACGCAGTTCCTAATTTAGAGGCACTCAAAATTAGCAACCATGATTTGATTGAGAAAGACTACAAGTTCTTGATTCTGACTTGTGCTGCACCCGAATGTGTTTTCTGAGCACATCCCCAAATATTGCACATAGTTAAGGTATAGTACAGTCTCTCTGGCTAAACTCGCTGCCTGGTTACTACCTTAGCGTGTCTGTGGGATCTGGGGTTGCTACAGAACCTTCACTCCTGATACTGCCTGCAGTCTTCCAGACAAGTAGTAATCTGCTTTAAAATGAAAATCCTGATCTTAAGAAATCAAATGTTTCACTCTTCACAATGTCCGTCTATCGCTATGTGTGTATGTGCTCCCAAGGGACAGTTCTGCTAGCTTTTACTGCTTATTAAAAATCAGCCAGAATGTATTGAAAAGTAATTTCATCACAGTTTTAGCCTCCAAATATAATAGCATCATTTACCATTTTGGGTGCGTGCTTCAGCTGCATGTTATTAGCTTTAGAATGTCCGCTGTCGCAATTTAGCTCTGGGAATTCTTCTTCATCCTAGAAAATTTTGGGGGGGAAAATTCATTAACTGAAATTCACAGGACAAAATATCTGTTGTTTTGCAAGGAAGCAATTTACTCAGCTAAAGATTGGTGGAAACTGGCAAATGCATATGGATAGTAGTACCAAAAGGGATAAGCATGAAACTATATTGGAATTTGCAGGAAAGATATTGTTATCACATGCCAGGATATATTGGAAACCAATTGAAAAATGTTACTGGTAATTAAAAAAAGAGAGTTTTTAATGTTTTAAAATCAGCAAGCGGAGCACAGCAATACGTAGCTATCAACCAATTCAAAATCTCCATTTGTCTTAGTGAATGAAAGCTGTCATAAACAAGATTAATGAAAGAGTTACCCCAAAATATAGCAGTTCAGGGCTCTGCTCTACTCTGTTTGACTGGCTTGTGATTATTGGTTTCTCAATTTTCTTCTGCAAACTCTGTTTCCTTTCTGAAGATGTGCTGTGACCTCTACATTTAAAACCAGGCTATACAATAAAAACAAACATATTAGGATTGTCCCCCTTTTAAGTTGCACTATGATTTACCCATGTAAATCACAAAGTATGTCTGCCAGGTGGAAATATGTGACTATAGAAATGTGACCAACAGCGACAATAAAAAGTTGAACAGTGTTCGCAGAGTACATGGATTGGCATTTCAAAAAAATTAAACTACTGATTCACACAGTCAATATTTCATCAGTTTATTTGGATACCATATGCCTAAACCCTGTTTAATAGGAAACTAATTCAATAAAACAGACGTGCTTAACAGTGTAGACAGATTGCCGATTAATTCGGTAATCATCTTTCAGCAAAGAGACACAAGTGAAAGAACAATAGGTGGAGAATTTCATTTCATTTCAGTCTATAACCTCTGCAAAGGAGAAGCACATTTCTTTTTAATGTAAGAAATTCATTAAATGAAGTTGTATAAACTGATTAATGGATTCTGCAACAATCTTATTTTTCAAGCCCTGCACAGTTTGTTGAGATCTGAGCTGAAAGTTCCTAAAATCTTGGAAACAGTAAGAACGCGCCAAGAAGTATAGTGCTTTCAGACTGAAGATTAAGGCAACAGATCACCTTGTTATATATTCAACTGAAAGTTGTTCCCAGTATATTTTTCTACCTGAAAAGAAGGCTTGAAGTAGAATCATTGGAAACTATACCTCTGAATCCTGCTGATGTTCAGGCTGCCTTCCACCGCTGGAGAAAGTGTTTCTCTCTACCCAAGGCTTCTTCTGAGTTGCCTGAGAACTGACACTCGCCCAGCTGGCTCCAACTGACAGAAGCATCACAGAAGTTTAAGGAAAGGTAACATGTGCAAGTCAAAAGCATGCAAGGAAGACATTTTACTTTTTTTTTTAAACACAGAAAGAACCAAAACTCCACACACCTTTAAGAAAGTCAACTAGATGTGTGTTCACATAATTAGCTTTCTTTGCTAGATTACATGGTTACGTCACAAAAATAATACACAGAGCAGTCTATGTGCAATGTCTCCTTTTTTAAAGAGATTGAGCAATCTTGATATATACAGTATAGCTACCATTCTCATTTGCTTGTTTTTCATACACGATATACTGTATTTCTAACTGAACAGATTTCTATTTCTACATTTTGATTTTTAGCAGAGGGGGACAAAAGGAGGGTCTCAACTTATTTGCAATCCTTAGAACTAATCAATGCAGTCATGGAAAATGTGAGGGGTGGGGTAGAATGGGAAAGGAGACAGATTACCAGGAATTACTAAAAGGTTAATTACTAAATGCTTTTAAAAAATTGCTATCCTGACACTACTCACAAAATATTTTGAGGAGAAAAAGCTGGACACGTTCAGAAATAACCCCACAGTATTTAAACATTGCAATGTGGAAAAGATTAAGAGTGGAGAATTTAATCAATTAAAGGCATCATTAAAGGCCTAATTGATTAAAGCGACAAAATGTATCCATCACACATAGACACAGACACAAAACACACAGCAATGCTGCAAACCTGCAAAGCCAGGAAACTTTACCTGGGTGTATGGATGATTCTTTGATCTGAAAATAAATTTGAAAAAAAAAAAAGTTGTAGAGATTACTTTTATGTTATGCTTATTTCATGTCGCTTTCTACTCTTGAACTTTTCAGAGGTCTACCTACATTTGTTCCAGCCGATTCAGTGCTCCTGGATATGGCTGCCCCTGCTTGGTTGCTGTGTTTGGGACTGCAATAGCCGCTGTCACTATCTATATCGGCTTCGCTGGCTCCCTGCTCACTTGATGACTCGGCAGGGTGGGACGTTCGCCGCCGCCTGCCCCTGGGCTTCCAGTGCAGACCACTCACACTCTCCGACAGGGACTTGCTGGCAATCTCTGAAGGGAAGTCTGCAAGGCAAAGAAGAGTCTCAAGAACCGACAAATGGTTTAACACAGGGATGTCCAACCTTGGCGACTTTTAAGATTTGTGGTACTTCAACTTCCAGAATTCCACAGCCACTCAAGTTCCCAAGGTTAGATGTTCCTGATTCTGGGGAATTCTGAGAATTGAAGTCCACAAGTCTTAAAACTTCCCAAAGTTGGACACTCCTGGTTTTAATGGGTAACTTAAGAGATGGCCAGGCTCTGCTGGGGCAGATCAGAATGGCAACGTCGAGGTGGAGGCCTTCGCTGAGGACACCAGAGAGACCAGGGATATGGCCTCAGATGATTGCCGAGACCCACCGAAGGCAGCAGTGCCAGGAGCGGCCGAGGAGATCCATCCACCAGGAGCAGCCGAAACAGCCTCGAGAAACAGCCCCAAGAAAGAGCGAGGACCACCGAGAGTAGCCATGGGGATGAACACTGCGGTCATAACAACAGACATTCTGTTCCCCTTGCTCTCTTAATTTTTAATTCTTATTTTTAGGGTCTGGAGTGGCTGCAGAAGCATTTCACCGCATGCTGTACTTTGTATAATTGTGCATGTGACAAATAAAATCTGAAATTGAAATTAACTTCCCTGAGGAAGCATGTTTTGACGGTCACTAGGACAAAGCTTCTAATTTAGAGAAAGGCCAGAATTAAATCTACTTATTGTTAGGAATCACAGATATTCTTCAGGCTCCATTTATTGATCAGCTTCATTTGCCTATCACATTTCATTGCTATTCTTTCTCATTTTTAATGATTTTTCTCTTCTTACTTGGAGAATCAAGCAACTTCTGTTTTATACAATGCTCAAGCATACCAACAGCGGTTTCTAAACATTAAATAATACATGTAAAAATGGTTCCTTTCTTTTGTGTATGCTGCTGTGTAAGGATCAGTAGGACTGAATGATGAGTGAAGCAGTCCCCTTGTTGAGCAACTTGATAACAATAAGTCACTAAGCAGCTCTGGATGGCAAGTTGGGCAGCATAAAATTTTATATGTATTTTATAAAATTAAAATACAAGTAAAAAGGACAGATTTTGAAGTATCACAATTTGACTGAAACCACGGTCCATAGTTCCGGTGTAGAAGGGTGATCTAGTCATCAAATCAAGATTTCCTTTCTTAAAAATAACATTTCAAATGGGACAAGAAGAAAAAAAAGATTGGTTATGTTATAAAAATAATCAAACATATGATTGCCGTACCCGTTTGCTGACAAGCATCCACCAACAGGACAATTTTGGGTCTGTTCTCTGGGCCCGAAGAGTTCGTTTCCTTCTGGATAGCAACGTTTTTCACGGGAGGCCTTTTGCTCTTTATGTGGGGTTGTGGCGGCGGCGGCTGCTGATTGAAAGAATAGCCAAAACAGATGAAGCTAATTGACACGACTTAGGCAATTAATCCATCCATCCATCCATCATGTCTGTCTGTCCATTATCATCTATCAGTCTGTCTGTCTATCCATCCATCCATGATTATCTCTCTTTCTCTATCTAGCCGTCCATCAATCTGTCTGTCTGTCCTGTCTGTCT
>JAEANM010005975.1:0-19020 GCA_017656035.1 Myanophis thanlyinensis
TGTATATGTATATGTATATGTATATTAAGAGAAACAACTTATGCTCTATATTATCTGTTCTGATATTGTCATATAAAACTTTAATTGATCATAATGAACCTGTCCTCTGACTAATAGCAGAAAGATAATCTATACATTAGGAGATAATTGTAAGCACAAGCCTCAATTTAAGAACATTAGTATTTGGGGGAGACTAAGCAGTGAGATTTCAAAGTACCCCATAATCTGCTGTATAGAAATAGAAACTAATACATTATATTTATTATTTTTATTGCTGTGTATATGACTGCACAACTCAGGTTGCTCAGACAAGTGAAAATAATTGATATGCTAATATGATTAAAGTAATAAATTAAACTCAAATGCTTGAAATCTGAATGTCCCAAATATTAATAATTATGAAATAATGAGTTTTTCAGTGAAAATGCCATAGAAAATAATAACTTGTGTAGTGTATTGATGTCAGATTGTGAAGATATTGGATAACACACAGTATTTCTATCTCCAAATATTATTATAGCGAGTAAGAAATAATTCTTACATTTATGATGGTTGCAGGGTCCTGGGGTTAT
Source organism: Myanophis thanlyinensis (assembly GCA_017656035.1). Classification (NCBI taxonomy): domain Eukaryota; kingdom Metazoa; phylum Chordata; class Lepidosauria; order Squamata; family Homalopsidae; genus Myanophis; species Myanophis thanlyinensis. The sequence continues at coordinate 573 of JAEANM010005975.1, forward strand.
GTGAGCCCCTTTTGTGACTTTCTGACAAGCAAAGTCAATGGGGAAACCAGATTCACTTAACAATCATGTTACTAATTTAACAACTGCATTGATTCACTTAATAAGTGAGGCAAGAATAGCCATAAAATGGGGCAAAACTCACAACAAATTTCTCACTTAGTAACAAATTTTGGACTCAATTGTGGTTGTAAGTTGAAGACTACCTATAATGGTCTGTGACAGCAGTTAATGAATACAGATCTATATTCTTGCTATACAATTATAGTATTAGATATATGGAATGGAAGATAAAAATTTGTGAGTTCATAAACTGTAAATTACTTACATTTGAATAAGACCTTTAATTAGCTTTTTTATCCTTGAAATATAATAATTTAAACCAAAGTGCCTGGAAATTGATTAAAGCTCACTAATAATTAGTATGTTGAAACCCATTAAATAGTTAGTTGAAAATTAATTGAAAGACAATTTTTAAATAATTTGTTGAACTACTTATAAGTAATTAGGAGATAAATGAAATGATTTGTAAGTAATTGACTTAATTTGATTTAGTGCATAATATGTTAACAGTGAATAATTATTTTTTTCTAATGACTGAGGAAAATATGTAGAACTACAAATATTAAGAAAAATGATGGATTTAACGTCTAATACATTTACAAGGAAATAAAGCCATGTTCATTAGGAAAAATGGTCAAAGAGATTAATTATATTAAGTTTGAACTTCAGGAAGAAGTTAATATTGTTTATATGGAATATGCATGAAAAAATAGAACAGAGGGAAATGTATGAAAAATAAATTGATAATGGCTTTTTACCAATCAAAAGAAAAAAGAAATATGTAACAAAAATATGTCATGAGAGAAAAGCAATGAAAACAATATAAAAATTAACAAATAAGAGTAATATTGCAGAGTTAAAATCATTAAACTAGTTCAAATAAAATACAAAGAGCTTAATCTGAATACATATCTAAATCATAACTACTATAATGAAAATGAAACATATGTACAATAATTCATAAATTTTGGACCCTGTAGACGGGATTTATAGTAGCAAAAATTGGGAAAACTTTTAATTGTTTAAATAGAGTTGCAAATGCAAACTCAATTGCATTTTTTGCATATTTTTAATGAACAGTGTTCTATAACAAAGATGATGGTGATGATTATGGTGTGAAGCTAGTTCACTTCCCTATGGTGCACTGTAGATAGTGTGACAGGGTGAACAAACTAGCAACTGTTCATCACCAGACTACTCTGTAGACTTTCTTGGCTCTCAAAATATATGGCAACTACAAGTACAGGTCTGAAATGCTGATAAACGAATGAACAAACAAACAAACAAACAAACAAACAAAAATAGCTTCAAACATAAAACAGAATTTAAAACAATAATTTTTATAGCTATTCTTGAATACTTATTAGGTGGCAAAAATTAACTGAAAAGAATTCTAGCATTCCTGCTACGGTTGTGTTATTTGTGGACGGTGTAAAAGAAAATTAGTGTTGATTGTGTTTTGTCCTCATTCAGCTGCAAATAGCATATCTAGCTCTGTTTATAAAGTTTAAATGTTACTAAAATTATAGATCACACTAGCCATTTTTTCTGGGCTGGCTGGTAGGTAGTATTTAGTAATCTGGTAGATGGTACTAGGCCTATTTCTGGCACTTGTTTTCTAGTGTCCATTGTTCCCTGGGAGAGAAGAATTGAAACATTTTGAGCTTTATTCCTTTAGAAAACTGTTCAACAACTTGAGTGAAAAATACTTTGCTGAGTGATTTGACAGAAGCACTTACCAAATATGCAGTTTCAGTATGAAAACTGAAATTCTTAAATCTCAGCTCTAAGAATCTTAATCTGACACAAATGCACACACATCTGTTGTAATGGCATACAGAATGTGCCCCATGGATATTTCCAAACTAAATTTAGTCTTTGGGTCAGGTAAGTAGTTTGGAAGAGTTAGTAGTATTGCCTGACAAGACCTGAAGCATGTTTCTGGAGGGGAAAATCAGTGGAAAAGAACTGATCAAGCTTGCAGTAATCATAGTAATTTGAGAGTTGAGGGTATGTCATGGACTTGTCAAAACAAATTACTTGCTTCAGGTGTGTAAGCAAAGTATGCTGCCACAAGGCTAGAAAAAGTAATTTCAAGCACTGAGTCTGAATCTAATGGTTACTGTCTGCTAGGGTTGCTGGTATTTCTCTTTGATCAATATGTTGTGCCAATGGGGTATTTTGATTAATGCAGTTGTGTTGAGTTTTCTTTGCTACAAAAATATAATTATGAACTCATAATTACATTAATATCCTCTCTTCATGCAGTTTCATATCAGCTGGATTTTATCAAAGAAAACAGTTTCTCTAGGTGGTTATTGGTTTTCATTTTATAGGGAAGAAGCACAACAAGATGCAAAATATAAGCTACAGGATCCAATTTAGGTTAGTCACTGGGACCAGAAGTTGACTTTTCTGAGCTTTCGGACTCATGCTGGAACTTATCTTTGCTTAACCTTTCTCTTACCAGAATGTGACATTTTGGTGAGAGAGAAGTTCCTTCAGGATGGGCTCCAGCATGTGTCCCAAAGCAGGGAAGACTAAACCTTTGGTCCCAATGACTGACCCAGATTGATCCTAAAACATTAATTTGGGACATGTATATTTGCTTTCATTTATAAAATATAAGCCTTGCTTTGCTATTACCATTGCAGAACTACAACCTGACTTATGACTAATGCGGAGAGTGATTTTTTTTTTTTGCTATAACAATTAGATTAGAACAATATCACCTAATCTCGAGAGCAATCTATAAAGAGAAAGCTATTTCAGCTTGTGTCATTTGTTCTAAGTTGGGGTAGAGAGAAGAAACTATTCTAGGTACCTTAGTCTGAAATCATTAGAAGTTATCACTGTTGTCAGAGTAATTGTTAAGGGAAGGCACATGCTCTGATTTTGTTTCCCTGGGCCAGTTTAGTCTCTACTTAACAAACTTTCAAGTAGCAAACTTTTTTCAATATTAAACCTGTCTGTAACCTAGAAGGTCCTGGAAGTTAGGAAAAAGCAGGAAAGGATTAGTAACCTTCATGCATATATACACTTGGCAGCACAACTGCACAAGTCTCCCATCAAGGATGGCTGTGTCCTACACCTGAAGAGAGTGGAGATGGGTACAGAACCACCTGAAAGAAGATCCAAGCTGCTCAGAAGGAAGAGGATTGTCAATGGGGAAAACATGAACAGCAACCTGGGAGAGTAGCCTGTGCAGTCTATGATTAATCAGATGGAGAAGAAAAAAAAGTTGAGTCACACCATCTGAGACCATCCAGAACGATAATCCAAACCCATATTTACTCTGAACTCCCCAGAGAGGCTCATTGTAGGGGAAAGGGACAGAATGGTCAACAGGATCTGGGGTCATGAGTCTTGTGCTATTGGGAAGGTCCCACCAAATTAACCCTTGCTTATCCTCATGGAGAATAGCGTAGTGTGGGGCTTCCCACCGTTGTTCATAGATCAAAACTAACCAGTATACACCTTATCTCTCTGCCTGTAAGTTGTGTTGGGTGTGGAACCTCACTGCCTTTCTGACAGGCCTTAGTAAGAGTTCCAATGGCCTGTTGATGGACTAGTCCACTCTAGTGCCAGTGACCAAAGCTGCAGCAGATCAATGCCAGAGAGATTGTCCAGAACTGAAGCCAGGCTCCCCCATCACTGAGAGAATGTCAATCTAGACAAGTGGTGGCAAACCTTTTTGGATCCAAGTGCCAAATGTGAGGTCATGTGCCTTCTGCGCATGTGCGCAACTTCCGTGGGTGCACAACTCATGCACAGGCATATTTTGCAGATGCACAATTTAGTAGTGCATCTTTTGCACATATACAATTCATGTGTGCATGTTTTGTGCATGCGCAGTTCACATGTGTGTCTTTTCCACATGCACAATTCATGTGCATGTCTTTTGTGCATGCTGCAGATGCACATACATGCAGAGCCACGCAGGAGTCTCATGTGCATGTACAATCAGTGACAGTCGCATGCATGCACACATGCACAGTCCATGAGTTGGGGCGATAGCTTGCGTGCTGGCAGAGATGGCTCTGCGTGCCAACTGGGGCACACATGCCATAGGATCACCATCATGGACATAGATCATTCCCCAAAAGCGAAGGCTGAGAAGAAGCTGAGGCACTCACTACTACTTTGAGTGTATAAGGGTTATTCTGCATGGTTTTTTTTTTATGTTTTCCAAAGAAAATGGACTCTTGGAATTTAACCTGTTTGTAAGTAGAGCACTGTAATTCAAAATTATTAGCTTTGCATGCAGTAGTTTTCATCTTGTTGTATTACAATTTTATAAGCAAAGAGTAAACATGACTGTAGGATAGATTTGAAACTTATCTTGGTAAACTATAGCTCAATTTAGTTTGAACAAATTACAAACCAAAACCAGTGCATCTCAAACCCCTGGAGATTCAGCATGAATGCAAACTTCTATATTTTTCCTCTTAAATTTATCTTAGGATCAACAGTACTCTGACTACGAGGCAGTATCTGTTCTTTCAGCCTATGAATTTTGTATTACCCAGGATTCATTGCATTGGGTTATGGAGAATGTGGCAGTACAGTTACTAATATAGTCAGTAGTCAAGAAAGAATGGGGAGAAAATCAGAGATGAGTAGATGGGTGCATCATATACTTTATAGTACTTGTGTCCAAAGCAAATACTTTTATAGCTGGAATCACTTCTTGCATTTTATCTTTTTTCTCCCTACTTATTCAAATATTATGCGGTGGAAGAAGAAAATAAAACCCAGAGCTAATTATAGGATTTGCTTCTTTTTTAAAAATTCAGATATGAGGGAAATCTATAGGTCATAGTCTCAGAAGGTCTATTTTTACTAGAACAAGTTAAACGTTGAGATTACAAAAACATAATTTCACAGTTCTATTTTTTTTAAAAGATATGCATATGATTTTATCTTTTTTTCCAGTCAATCAATTTTCTTGATTTTTTCCCTCTCCCTGATACATGATTCTCTCACGAAAGTACTCAGAAGTACTTTCTCCAACATGTTTCACCTTGGCACCTTTTGGTAAGTGCCTTCTTCAAATACAAATTACCATAGCATCACATGTTGACTATTCCCCCTTTATTTATTTATACTTATTTTTATACATCAATCACTGAAATAACTCCATCATGTAATTCTTGGAATTGAATCACTGATACAAATCTCCTTTGTCCTTACCTTTGTTGCAGCATCAAAGCATACAAAGCCCATGCCAAAGTCTATGGTAAGCCCCATAAGATGACTCTCCAAAACACAGGCATATGTCTTACACTGGAAAAAATTGAAACAATGCAACATATTAAACAACATTTTACTGGCTATATTTAATTTGTAAAATTGTGCTTAAAAGAAAAATCTGAACATTGGTATACATCTTACAAATGAGTCCGATAAAATGCTTGCAATCATATGCAGTGCAATGTGAGCAATCTCATTTCTTTCACCAGAAAGGATGAAGACGTCCATCTCCTTGTCAGCTGCAATCATAGGCTTTGCAAAACATGAAACTATCTTTAATGTGCTATTTCATCCCAAGTAAACCCCATGCTAATCTGAGAGACTTTGTCTGCCAGATAGCATGAACATTTCTCAGGATTCAATCTGAGTCGGTCACCAGAACCAGAAGTTTAGTTTTCCAAGCTTTTAGACTTGTGCTGGAGACCAACTTCAGAGTACTTCTCACACCCATTTTGATAGAGAGAGGTGTCATGAGGATAAGCTCCAGCATGAGTCTCAAAGCTCAGAAAACAAAACCTCTTGTCCCAGAGACTAACCCAGACTAGATCCTGCAACATTATACTGGGACACATATTTGTCTTCATTCATGAAAATTCCTTACCATGGCCAGGAAGATGATCCTGTGCCCTCCCCCTGAAAAGTGAGCAGGTCATTCTATAAACAGATCACACAATTTTATTAGCAACAATATGAAACAATCCATTGTTGTTGTATTCTGTAATTTTTATTGTTTTTTTCTAACTTTCCAATCATGCTTATCTTCTGAGTCAAAGAAGTTAGAGAGGAATGCAGAGGATGTCATTCACTTATTATAATAATTCTGTTGACCAAGGCAGAGGATGGGATCCAGCTGGCATCACAGTGATTGCTTGAAAAGCACCAAAGATGCTTTTTCAAAAGGCAACAGGACTTCGTTTTTCTTTGACGATATCTTGCTTCTCATCCCAAAAGCTACTTCAGTTCTGATAGGAACTGAAACGTCTTCAAGGAAATACAAAGTCCAGTTGCCTTTTGAAAAAGGCAACCATTTGGACAACCATTACCTGGATGACTTGAGAACCTGCATAGACATTTTGCTTGAAAAGGATCTTTCATGATATGTACACTGAGCAAGATAAAGAATTAGGTTTAACTCAGATGTTAAGGACTATGTATAATTTATGCACTTGGCTTGGGTCTATAAATGGTGCCTACAGGTTTGGATTTAAAAAGCTATGCCTTGCTCACGAGACATCTAGCAACATTTACATTCCAGGTCCTTGTGTATCTCCAAAAGTGAAGACTTACTGTTTGCAGTTCTACTTCTTTGTAATAATTTATTTCTGACCAAGCTCTTTAAGAAAGTTCTGGAAGTGAATTGGGCAAAATGGCTTGTACTTGAATTATATATAGAAAACATTTTACTAAAAGATAAATAAGAACATGCTAAACTAATATCAAAAGGATTATAGATTTACAAGGTATAGCATTCACAACATTAAATCACTAGCACATTTCTATTCTAAAGCTATAATAATTGCTAATCAAGTCTGTATAAAACATATAATAAGTTACTTAAGAGCAAAGGGAAGTTGAAATTACTTCCACATGAATTCACTTTTATTCTTCTTAATCAAATTGATTACATTGATTCATGTCTTAGTTTGGCAGATATTTATAGAACAGATAATCTGAAACAACCCTATAGTCTCTCCCAAATCGTAAAATATTTTCTTGGTATGCACCTTTTCAATATGGGCTTTCCTAAAGTAAATTACAAAGCCAAGTAAGTATCTGGAATATCTTCACTTTGCAATGTACCATTATTTTCAAAAGTTTGCTTATCTAAGAAACAGACAATAGATTTATCACTTGAACTCTCAATGTTTTATGGCTCCTCCTAATCCTGATTTAAACTGATACAATGCCACAGATGCCAGAAAAAGAATGTAAGTTGCTTTCAATCAAAATAGTTGTCATCTTATGTTCCCAGTATCCTTCTTTAATTTGACAAGTGCCTTTTTCCTTGGAGATTTTGTATAGGTGATACATTAGTATTGTCAACTAAATTATGTAATGAAGGTGATACTTTTTCTATCCCATTCTTAATAAATGAGAGTTCTTTTCTATACATGCTGGCTACCCACCTCAATGCAAAACAGTATTTCTGTGAGTACATTCTGCTATCAATGCCAAGCACAATTCCTACCAGGAAACATTGAAAGGTTAAATATTATAATGGCTTTGAGCAATTATTACAAATTGGTGGAAAGAATTTAATGTACATCATAGCTCAAATGGCAAAAGGTCAGTTTTCAGCCTCTTACTTTATGGCTTTTAATCTTAGGCTATATTTCAAATAGAATTCCTTTGCTTATGTTAATTAATCTTTTGCAAAATTAAAATAAGAATGCTGCCAAGACACTATATAATACCAGAAGTCTTTTCAATATCAGAGTTCAATTCAAGGTGATGGCTACCTCATTTAAGTCCTTATATGGTGTGTGTAGGAGCAGATTATCTGATGGAACACCTCTACTGAAAGTATTTGCCCATCCCATCAGAATGGATAGAGTTCCCTCAAACATTGCCACCTTGTAAGTCCTCAGAAGCAAACCTTTTCTGTTGTAGCCCCTGATCTATGGAGCAGATATCAAGATATTCACCCTTTTAATCTTCCAGAAAGATCTTGCTCTTTCTGCATGCCTGGTAGATATGGAGTGAAAGATGATAATGTAATGGGCTGCATCAATGAAGTTTAGTTGCAGAACCAAGTTTTTCTGTTTTGGATTTTATTGTTTTAGTTATATATATTGCTTTTATTCCTGGGTTGTAAACTACCCAGAGTTTGGCTTTAAGATGGGTGGCTAAACAAATGTCTTTAATTAATTAATTTACAATAAACCTTCTGTCATACAGAATGATTTTTTTTTACTTTTAATTGCTATTTGACACTGCAAAATCATAAAAAGTTCAATGAAGTTTTCTGATTTTCTGTATGAGAGGTAACATATTTTCTCACTTGTACTCAGCAAAAATACAGAATTTTAAAATTGGCTCTGTGAATTGTTATGCTTGAAGAGCACAGCCTAAAGCATGATTTTTTTTATGGTCAAGATTTGCAATTTGAATTGATTTAGTAAGCAATTTGAAAATTTGGAAATAATATATTATAATGCTCTTTTCTGAGATAAAAAATGTAGAGACACTATTAAAAAGCAATCAATGTCAATTAAAAGAAACGTGCAATTGTTAGTCAGATGATATGAATATTAAAGGGGTGTAAATGTCTACAGGCCTAGTAAGAATGCAAAATAGGGAGTCATAATAGGAATGCATTATGGATTAGAATGATATATTATTTAAAAATGCAATGCTATGAACTACATTGGTTTCATTGTATGCTGGTCTTTGACCATAATAACAATTTTATTTGATGGTTTCATTGACTTTTTGCTATGAATCAAACTATAATGACTTATGTATAATGACTTAGGTATAATGTTGAGGTATTTTTTCATATTTGAGATGCACATAACTATTATAGCTATTTATATCTGAATTCATACAAAAATATTCTTATTTTGCACTTTGTCGAAGATTCTTCATTTATTTACTTATTTAGACACACACACAGTTATTTTGCATCACTACATGCAAATTATAATGTGGAGAGAAAAAAGGTAAGATATTTTACTAATCAAACAATTCACTTATTCATTCTGTTTATGTAACCCAGTAGGATTGTATCCATGGAAACCATCCTTCGGTTACTCATGGTTATTTATGGCTTTAATGATCTGCCTAATGCATAGTTTACCAAGAAGAATCAGATCAGTGGGAACCATACCTCTCCCTACTGATCAAAACAAGAAAAGCAAATCCATATATAGAGTCAAAATTAAACACACACATACCATAAAAATAATCATCAAATTTATGTGAGGCATATATGACATAACATTGGCTGAATACATATTAAAGAAACATATTTATGAAATATATTGATCAGGTTGGGCAAAATTTCCTTAGTGATGTTTCCTGACATGATTTGACAATATTCTTATGTAGATATTGACTACACAAATACATTTCCTATCCTTGGAGCGTATGCTATACTTCTCAAAGGTTTAGGTAAAGAAGAGGGCATTATTCTGTAATGGAAGTTTTTTTTTAAAGGGGTTTTTGTGTGCCCCAGTAGGCTTTTTACTTTCCATTTCAAAAATGAGCTCTTTAAGTTTACTTGCCCTCATACACTAAAATCAATTCAATTCAATGACTTCTGTTTCCCAGAAGTCTGCTCTTTTTATTCATTTTTATTGTCTTGAGTTTTATCTGTTACATAATGAGTTCAGAGCAATTACTGTGTTCAAGAACAATCTTGTGAGGTAAGTTATCTTTATAATATCTTGCCCAAGGTCATTCAGTAAGCTTTCAGTAAGTCTCCGAGATTTAAATCTATCACATAATACTTTCCTGAAAATAAAAAGCCTTGCTGAATAGCCTATTTTCCCATTCTCAAGAAAATCTAATAAAATGAACAAAACACATCATCTCTGCTGGTAGCACAACTTGTCATTTGGTTTGTTTGAGAATATCAAACAGCCCAAACTCTCTCATTCAACATCTGAAGGCTTGGGATGCAAGAACTAGCTAATACATATTTGATTTAAATCTTTTTTTAACACAAAGGTCATTAATATAACATTAACAATTTAGAGATTTGAAAGGGTTATTTAAATCATCAAGCCCAATTCCTTTACTTAGTGCAGTAATCTAAATTAAAACATCCATATTCACTTTCTGCTTAAATATATCCAGTGAAGGGAAACTTACCACCTTCCTTTTAATTTTTTCTCCTATAAATTTCTTACATTTAAGAATCTTTTTCCAATTTACTAATTGCCCTGCAGTCCTAAATAATTATGCTATACCTGGCACTCTGGGATAAAAGGGTACTTTCTTCTTTGTATTTTTCCTTTCAGGGTATTTGAAAAGTATATCCTCCTTTGTTAGCTATTTTTGAGAGTAAACATTTCTAATTCCCTCAGTGTCTCCTTATTTATAGTTCCTTGAACCTACTTGGCTTTCTTTGTATCAGGGACTCTGCTCCGAGTACCCAAGGAGGGGTCTGACCAATGCAGAATGAAATCTGTGTTGATATTTGTTTTCTCCCTAATTTCCCAGTTTAGTTTACAGCTCTGGAATTTTCTTACTTGCTTAGTTTTTTTGGGGATCAGCTAAGGTCAACTAGTTGTGGAATGAGTATTCCCTATTATTTAGAAACTCACTTTTATTTGTTTCAATCTATTTTTTTTGTGCATATTAATTGATTCCCAGAAACTGCTGCGACAAATCCCTATAGCATTTTGCAGATACCTTTCTAGTACTGAGAAAAAGTGACTGGCCCATGATCCACCAGGCTTTGTGCCTAAGCAAAATTAGAATTAACAATCTCCCTAGTTTATAGCTGATAATATAGCCATTACACGGAAGTGGCTCTCAATCTAAAATTGCATTTGCCTTTTTAACAGCTATGTCACAGTGCCAACTTTTATTCAATTTGTGGTATCTACAAAGTTCTTATGTACCTCTAGAAAGTTAAGTATCTCCCATAGTGAATTGGCTGAATTTCACCTCTGAATTAAACTCTGCTGTTTTCAGCCACTTATCTAACCCATGAACTTCTTTATAATTCGTGTCTTCTAGAGTTTTATCTAATTTACCTAGTTTTGTATAATCTGCAAGTTTTGTAAATCTTCCATTTACCTCAAGTCATGAATGAAAATGTTGAAAAATACAAGGCCAATTGCTAATTCCAAAAGCATACCCTCTAATGACTTATTTCAGTTGATGATTAAATTGTCAGTGGACACCCTTTGAATACAAATCCAACAGATATGTGGATCCATCAAACTTTTCATGCAGCTCATATTCAACTGGATTGCTCATCAAAAGGCCAGTTTATTAGCTTTATGATTACAATATTCCAAAGCTAGCTTTAAGAACAAAACAAAATCCTATCACAATTTTACTAGCACTGTCACCAATGATAATGATATAGTTAAAAAAAAAATCTAAATAGAGCATCCCATATATCTTACCTGTATTCTCTCCACTTCTAAAAAAGTTGCTGATTGGAAGGCCTTTTCCCATAGTATGAGATCACATTCTAATTCCACAGAAAAGTAGAGATCCTCTCCCATTTCAGATTGTACTCCAAAGCAGTGTTTTCGCCGATCCAGTATATCACTGTCCTGATGAAAACCTGGAGTTATATAATCTTGCATACATCAATTAAAATTTCTTCTAGTATTGATGCACATGTTAGATGCAGAAAAAAGTACCTACACAGAGTAATGTACCATGTAAATTTATGCTTTTATTTTCATTATCTGATTCTATATAAATTAAATTAAGAATATATTGACTAAATTTTATTATTAATGGTTCTACTATACAGCTGAAATTACACTAATAAAATTTAAACATATGTTCCAGTTTCAAAGGCAAGTTGTGAGGTGCAAATTAGGAATTGTTTCCCAGTCCCAAAAAAATGTGGGTATAACTTGTCACTCCTGTCAAAGTTTAGTATCAACAAATGCTCTTCAGTATCAATGCATGCTCTCTCCTAAAAATATGGATAATTTCTTTACTCAAGATGACTTGTTCCTTATATTAAGATCCACATAGATTTAAATTAGATTCCTGCTTCAAGATAAATTTTATGCTACTTCCTATTACTCTATTCTAATATTGCCTCATTTAGTTCAGGTTTGTATTTCTTGTTGTTTTGTCCTTTTATTTTTGTTTACCAGTTTGAAATATGTGTGAAAATATCATAGGTAACTGTATATCTGTAAGAATTCATTCAAACAGGCAACCTTGCTATAAGTTTTTTGTTAAGTCAAATTATTATAAATTGCTAGTCTCAAAAAATAAAAAATATTATGAATTAACAGTTCTGTGGCTAAAAGCTGTCATTGAAATTAACAAAGTAGAAAGAGATTAGATTAGATTAGATTAGATACTACTATGTACACCTAGACTGTTAAATTCATGTTCTAATTAGAATAAATGCAACTTGCTTTTGCCTTTGCTGATTGGAGATAATCATAGCCATATTTGAATACATATTGTACCTGTGAATCAGATTAGGAATCAGGAGTTAAGAGTAGAAAAAGTCTCAGCTTGTTTAACAGAAATTACTGTTGAAGCTCTGTCTATGATCTGTGAATGTTACTAAGCTTCACTTTGCAAATAAAATGCATACATACTGTAGATAAAACTTCTGTTAAAACATTATAAAAAACTTTAATAACAAAAGCAGCGATGGTTAAGTACTGCCTCTGATGCTTTAGAGCAGTGGTGGTGAACCTTTTACTTACTGAGCGTCAAAAAGTACGTGCCTTGTGCATGTCATCCGCACTTGTGTGCAGCTCTTCCATGTCACTGCATGTGCAACCACAAGTTGGTAAGTTGGCTGACAGCTTGTGTGCCCAGCAAGATAGCTCTGTGTGCCACCTGTGGCACCCATGCCATAAGTTCGCCATCACAGCTTTAGAGTATGGAAATCAACAGTCCACATTTATTCACACAAAAGGCATTATCATTACAAATTTGAAGGTATAACTGCATTGTTACACAGGTCTAATATATCTTATTATATTTGTTAATAGTCTTTTAAAAAGGGAACTTCATTCTTTAGCTTTTGGCTAAATTATTCTCATTGCTCAGCAGATTATTCTTTTACAAAAATATTATCTCACTGAATTGGATGTAACCTCAAAAATCATCGAGTCCACTCCTCTGCTTGATGCAGTATCCACTGAAGCATTTTGGACAAATATAAAATACTGGACAGATATCCATCCAATATGAAGCTCTTTAGCGATGGAGAACTTACCACTTAGGAAGCAACCTATTCCACTGACCAACACCAGTTATTATAAAGAAACTTTTCTTAACATCTACTCTGAATCTACTTCACTGTAGTTTCAACCCATTAGTATTTCTCTCCAGGCAATAAAGAGCAAGTCTATTTGTTACTCTCTCTGACAATATTTTGATTTCTGAAGACTGCTTCATATCTTGCTTTAGTCTCCCCGTGTGCAAGCTACATATATGCAATTCCTTGCAATCTTCAGAGGACTTGGTTCCAGTCCCCCACCATCTCTGAGGTTATTCTCATTTTTTCAATAAACTTGTCAATATCATATTCAATAGTGTTAGCCTGTGTCTCAGCACAACATACTGAGACAGAAAACTTTCCCCACTATTGAACTGCCATGCTCTTTATTCAGTATTCAATATTGGGTTAGAAGAAAAGTATCCACCTTTCCTCGCTGCTGATTCTTAACTTGCCTTTCTATGAAATCACAATAGTACTCTGATTTTCTTCCAAAGTAAAGGTTGACAAAAGCTAACCTTTTTTAAATACCTTGAGGCTGTCTTTGTATCACATCAAAACAAAGGCAATAAATGCAATTTTAATATCAAAATAGCTAAGAATGATGCAAGCCTGCCATTCATGGATTCATCATGGATTCAGGATGAGGTGAAGGCAATGTGATGGGAACATGGCAGAAAAAAAATGATACCAAAGCATTTTATGCTATAATTAAGGTCAAGTGCAATCATTTTGACACTCTAGGCTAGGGGTGTCCAACTCAAGGCCCGGAGGCCACCGGCCCACAGGATGCTTAGATTTGGATCATGGGGCTTCCCTGGAAACAGTGAAGGACCATCCTGTGGTGCTTCTCCTAGAGAAAACAGGCTCCCAGCCTCCGTTTTTGGCTGCCACGGCCTCCTGCAACCCTCTACCAGTGAAAACGGAATTCGGGAGGATCGCACGTGGATTTGAGAATCTGAAAATCATATAACTCGCTTGACCATTACCTTCATATCAGCCTTCATCTTGCTCTGGTAATATTATCAGCTTCCTGAGGTACATAGCTGCAATAATAATTTCTTTTTTGTGACTTGTAAATCCTGATTGTTATGCTGTTCACATTTATTCAACCGATATGGTGGATAGGTGTTTTGAAAAGCATAGAAAGTTCTAAAGCAACAAGGAAGGTTTACCAATTTTATTAAATTTTTCAAGTTGTACATTTCAGATGGTTTTATTGCTGGTACCTCTTAAAGGCAAATGCTTATATTGTTTTTGTCAAGAATCTTTGTTTCTTGTTAAATGCATATGGACAATACAACAAAAAGCACAATGCCACAAGATTCTTCATCTGAATTTTTTATTATATACAATTCACTGGGGCTTTTTATTCATTTTTTAATCTCTGGTTTGAGCTATAATTCTAAGTAAATTAGCTTTCATTGTCACTGTATTTCAAATTCAAATTTATTGGTCACATGCACAGTCTTACATGGTACAATATGCAGTGAAATGCTTACGCAACCATTCACGACCACAGATAAGTTAGGGCAGAATGAGAGGGTAGGTTAGAATAAGTTGAAGAAGGGAGGTAGTTGGGAAGGTGGGTATTTTGTGTATATGTAAACAATCTTAGTTCCTATTATAATCCTTATTGTTCTTGTGGTGTCTGATGTAGTGTCCGTATTGCTAGTGGAAAGAAGCTTTTCCTCATTCTTTCTGTGTTTGCCTTCAGAGAGCGAAAATGTTTTCCCGACCGCATTGTGGTAAACAGATTATTGTTGGGGTGGCTGGGGTCTTTAACTATCTTTATAGCTTTAGTCTGGAAACGTTTGTTGCAGATGGAGTGTAGCTCAGGAAGTTTGGTGCGGATGATGCGCTCAGCTGATCGTATCACCCTCTGTAGTGTTTGTCTGTCTTTCAAGGTGCTATTTTCAAACCAGGTTGTTATGTTGCCTGTTAGGATGCTGGTAACTATTTATCTCATCAAAGATAATTAAATTAATCAAATTTAATAGTTGAAATTCTTTTTTAAAAGGCAGAAAACAAATATGAGGAAAAAGCCAAAATCCCATGATTAATTTAGCTATCAAAAGTCCTCATAGTAGCAGCAATATAAGTGAATGCGTGGCAGAACCTGGGGATGGAATCAAAAGAGGAATAAGCCTAGAGTCTCTATATAGCCACAAACATTCAAAGTCCAATCCCTCTTGAATTCTGTTGACCCTTATCTAACACCAAGAAAATGCTAACTGTTAGTTCAATAGTTTTGTGTGCATACCCGTAAATTAGTAATAACTCAGTTTAATTTGAATTTCATATGTGGTCCAGATCTTTCATACCTGATAAGTAGATATGAGATATTTATGACATTTTCATCAAATGTATGTTACTGTAATGCTTGTACTTGTAATATTCTAGTATAAAAATAACAATACTTTTAATTTTCTATTACAAGAACCCTTGTTAATCTCACATTTGTTCAATCTATATTTCACAAATGTTTGTGAAAGGGAAGGCATAAGAGGTTTAAGAATGTTTCTAAACAAAAACAATAACTAAAACCACACAATGTCAAACCAGATAGGTTTAAATTCAACCAATTAATATTTCCCACATTTTAAGGCAATGTTTCATTGGTTCTAAAGGCTGCAGTTTTATAATGAATATGATAATTGATTCCCTCTGTCTAGTGTGGTATATTTCTAGCTCTTCTAGCATATAGTAGTTACACAATTAATTAATATGTGTGTACTGCCACTAAATCTTTTTCATAACATCATCCCTATGGCAGAAAAAGCTAAAAGCTGTCTAAATCAGTCCTAAAATTCAAATTAAACAAAATGCCAAGCAAATTATTTCACTGTATTGAAACAGAAATCTGCCAGTTGTTGCTTTCTCATATTACTTTCTGTCTGCTTACAGCTTATTCTGATTTATGTATTGCTGCCAAGTTCTAATCCTCCCAAATCCATTACTACATACTGTTAACTCTAAGTCAATCCTTCTGGTTGTTTTGCATTTTAAGATTATGCATTATTGCATTAAGATTATGTTGGTTGATAACACCAATGCCATTGCAAATAACTTTGATATTTCCACTTGCAATATTCCACCTGCAGTTTGGGAGCTTTATGCTATAATAAGAATACTCTTAAACTCAGCTCTGATTCTAAGTAGAAAATGCCATTTTCACCCAGTGCTTAGTGATAAATGGAAAAAAAATATTTTAGAGGATCAGATGGGCCAAATGTAGAGAATATAATGTGAACAAAACTAAGAATACTATTTATTTCTTCAAGGAACAGGTCACAAAGCTAATTCACACACATATCAGTCTATATCAGGGCTGTCAAACTGCCAGCCCATGGGCTGGATGCGTCATGCATTGGCCATACCTATGCAAAAGAGGAAAAAGGCCTGATATGTCATATGATGCTGCTGTTACGATATGAGTTTGATACCCCTGGTCTAGATGATATGGTAGACACACTATGTACATTATTGAACTCAGCAACTAAGATATTTGAATAAAAATTCAAAAGAAACATCAGCATATACAAAATAATTACATTAGTAAAAAGCTACAGAACATATTTTGAGTTTTATTTGGATTATAACCTTTCTTGACTGAATATCATCTCTAGATGTGTAATGTGTTACAATAAAATGGGCCTAGTGCACATTGCAAGAGTGGGGTACAATATGAGGTCAAAATGCATGATGCTTCCAGAATAAGAACCAAATCCCCTTTGTTTGCAAAAATACATTTCTCCATCTATCATGACCTATTTTATCTCATAGCTTTAATTTGTTAAGTAACTGAAAAAGGCCTTCTGGGCAAGAACTATCATAGCTATCATCTTGGTTTCCCCGACTCCCTTTAACTCAGATGCTTTTGACCCACACTATAAAAGAGCTGTTTGCAAATACTACATTTATCAGACAAATAATATTTTAAGGTTATACAAAATGCATACTATATGAATGGTAATAAATGGTAAAGCCTCTCTGTGTATTTTTTTTTAACACAGAGGTTTTAAGCACAAATACACAGTCATAATAAAATGGAGCTTAGAAAAATAAGAAATTGAGAACAATTAAAATAGCTTCATTCTATCTTGTTTGTTCATTCTACATTCACTACTATTTTTTTAATTTAGCAAAAAATGTGCTGCTATGTGAGTGATTAGGAATAAATTTTGATGATCGCAGAGCAGGGGTGGAATCCTACCGGTTTTGCTACCGGTTCAGTGTGGGTGCATATGCACCAAACACACTATAGCGCGGCTCTTTAAACCTCATTTACAGGGACCAAAAGCAGCCAGGATCATCAGGAAGGCTCTGTAGATGCGCCAAACAGATTATTAAGGTAAGAAACAAACAAACAAACAAAAACACAAAGCTCATATAAGGAAATAGGAGGCCAAAGGTAGGTGGGTGAGGCAAATTTCAAATAGCCACTATCAGTTCAGGCGATGTGGTGCTATCCGGCTGAATTTCACCCCTGTCACGGAGTATACAAGTTCACAAATAAAAACAGCTTTATTTTAAGAAAATAAACTATTATCTAGATCTTAGGCCAACATTGGCTTCCCAATTCCAATTTCAAAACCAATAAACATTTATCTCATTTTCATTAAAAATAAGATTCATTTTTCAAGTTAATAGAGAGCCCTAAAAACACACAGGTGAAACTTGGAAAATTAGAATATTGTGCAAAAGTTCATTTATTTCAGTAAATGCAACTTAAAATGTGAAACTAATATATGAGATAGACTCATTACATGCAAAGCAAGATAGTTCAAGCTGTGATTTGTCATAATTGAGATGATTATGGCGTACAGTTTGTGCAAACTCCAAATCCACAATCTCAGAAAATTAGAATATTACATGCAATCAATAAAACAAGGATTGTACAATAAAACAAGGATAGAACAATATCAGACCTCTGAAAAGTGTAAGTATGCATATGTATTCAGTACTTGGTTTGGGCCCCTTTTACAGCAATTACTGCCTCAATGTGGTGTGGCATGGAAGCTATCAACCTGTGGCACTGCTGAGGTGTTATGGAAGACCAGGATGCTTCAATAGTAGACTCAGCTCTTCTGCATTGTTCGGTCTCATGTCTCTCATCATTCTCTTGGCAATGCCCCATAGATTCTCTAAGGGGTTCAGGTTAGGTAAATTTGCTGGCCAATCAAGCACAGTAATCCCATGGTCATTGAACCAGGTTTTGGTGCTTTTGGCAGTGTGGGCAGGTGC